>PVLC010023532.1:12625-25647 GCA_004027655.1 Graphiurus murinus
TGGCGGTACTGGGGATTGAACTCAGGGGCATTCTACCTCTGAGCTATACCCCCAGCCCTATTTTTTATTCTTTATTTTGAAACCGAGTCTCACTAAGTTGCGGAGTGCCTCACTAGGTAGCTGAGGCTGGCCGCGAACCCGGATCCTCCGGTCTCAGCCTCCCAAATGCTGGGATTACAAGCGTGCGCCACCACGCCCGACTCCTATAGACCTAATTCTTTGTGTCTTTTATCTTATTAACCTTTCCAACAAGGTTGGGAAATTCCTTCCCTGAAAAACGAGAATATTGGAGTGTTATTCTGCAGATTATTTGAGAAAATCCATTTCAAGCACACAGTGTCATTCCTATGTTGTAGAAGACAGAGATCCAAAAAGGAGAATGGATTTGCCTAAGGTCACTCAACTAGCAGTGGACAAAACCAAGATCCAAGCCAGATTGCCTGACTTGACAGTTCGTGCATTTTCCACATAAGACTAATACATGCTGCCTCCTGGAAGGATGAAGGGAATTTAAAGTATTAACCAAAGGAAGAAAATCTAACTGTCTAGTATCGCTGAGATGTTTAGTCATATTGATGGCATTTGAAATAAGTGGAAGTATGTGTTAGTACAGGATTTACTTATGCAAAAATTCATTGATAGCTTAGTTGTCAGCAATTGGTGGTGGAGTGGATTGATTCCACTAAAAGAAATATCAGTGCAATAAACCTATAGCTCCCAATATGTCAGAATTAGCTGTAGGTTTTTTTTAAATGGTATTGGGGATTGATCGAACCCAGGAGAGTTTCACCTCCGAGCTTCACCCCAAGCCCTATTTTATTCTTATTTTGAAGCAGGGTCTCACTGGTTGTAGAGGGCTTCACTAAGTTTCACAGGCTTGCCTTGAATCTCCGATCCTCCCATCTCAGCCTCCCAAGTACTGAAATTACAGGTGTGCGACACCATGCCTGGCTCTGGTGGCACTTCTTAAGTACAGATTCTTGGGCCTCATCTAGAGATTTTCATTCAGTAGGCCAGGAGAAGGTGTGGGGAGCTAAGTCTATTAGCCTGTGGGAATGCTAAAAGAAAATACAGTTAAACAGGCTGAGAGATTCTGAAATTTGAAATTGTGATAAATAATTTTATCAACTATGGTGATGGAGAAGCACCTATGGTTACCCATGGATTTTAAGTAAACATAGAGGATAGAAGAAAGAGGCACATGATCATATGAGGAGATTAACAGGAAGGTGACCTGTACCTTTGAGCATGCTATCAAGAACACCAAACCCCAAGTAATGTAAAGTTTGCCAAAATGTTTAAGTGACCCAAGGGAGTTGAAAAGAAAATAACCAACTATTTAGAGGAAATTATAAAGACTGAAGAGATAGTCTACTTGGAATAGATGTAGTGATAATAGAAAGAAACAGCATATTTTCACTGTCATTTACCGTGCCTTAAAACAAGGAAGCATAGGGAAATTGTAGCCACGAAAGATATGAATGGCATACACCTGTAATCCCAGTACTTGGGAGGCTGAGACAGAAAGATCTCCGGTTCAAGGCCAGTCTCAGCAATTTGGCAAGATCTTCAGTAATTTATTGAGACCCCATTTCAAAATAAAAAAATAGGTCTGTGGTTGTAGCTCAGAGGTAGAATGCCTCTGGGTTCAATCCCTAGTACCCTCTCCTCTCAAAAAAAAAAAAAAAAAAAAAGAAGTGATAATTAAGAATCCTGCAAAGGAGTAGGCCTAGATGTGTTGTTTGTCAGGAGAGTGACAGGACCTTTTGGTTGCAAGTTTTAGAATTGTGGAGCATCAAAAAGTAATAAGAAGCCAGTATGCAGAGTGGCCAGCTGCAGGTGTGCCCTGTGTAACCTATACATCTGCATTTGATGGTCCTGCCTGGTAGTACCCTGAGGGCACAGATGAACAGATTTTCTGGCTTTGAGAAGTGGAGCTGTATTTTGGCGATATTAGCTGTTAAATTAAACACTCTAGCAGAATTTTTAATTTTAAAAGTAATCAGCGCCGGGCGTGGTGGCGCATGCTTGTAATTCCAGCATTCGGGAGGCTGAGACCGGAGGATCCGGGTTTGCCGCCAGCCTCAGCTACCTAGTGAGGCACTCGGCAACTTAGTGAGACTTGGTTTCAAAATAAATAATAAAAAAAATAGGCCTGGGGGTATAGCTTGGAGGTAGAATGCCCCGGAGTTCAATCGCCAGTACTGCAAAAAAAAAAAAAAAAAAAAAAAAAAAAAGTAATCAGTCTCTGAAAAGATTGGGCAGGGCTGTGTAAGCCTAGAAGGACATATACAGAATGTTAAAAACTGTTACCTCACAGAGACGATAGTTAGGAGTTTAAATTCTTTTTTTCTTTTTATTTTTGTGGTACGGGGGATTGAACCCAGGGGCATTCTGCCTCCAAGTTACACCCCCAGCCCTTTTAATTTTTGTTTTGAAATAAGGTCTTGCTAGGTTGATGAGAATCTCAGTAAGTTGCTGGGGCTGGCCTCGAACCTATGATCCTCCTGTCTCAATCTTTCAAGTATTGGGATTACAGGCATGTGCCACCGTGCCATGCTAGGGATTTAAATTCTTTTGCTTATATAAATTTTGTCTTTTTTTTTTTTTTTTTGTAATGAACATGGATTATATGTATGTTAAAAGGAACACATAGCAGCTGGTGCCAACATGTAAATGAAAGCTTATAAATATATTAAGCACCAGCAAGAAGCCAGAGAGCAATAGATCTGCCTCATTTCCTTCTTGGATAACATTACCAAACCAGTAGTGGCATAGGTCAGAGGAATGATGTAAACATGGTGTGTCTTCATGGGGCAATTTCTCCATATGTCTCCTAGGACTGAAGAGAGAGATTTGGGTTGAGCAGTAGTACATCCAGATGGTTACAGAGCTGGTGGCTTCCTGTTGGTACCCATGAGGATTAATGAACACATCAGTGACAGTCTGGAAGGAAACGCTAATGTTATGGTGCTGTCCTTGGTTCTGACCCACTTAACATTTTTGTCCACAACCTGTGTTAAAGACTTGCTACCTTTGCCCATCGTGCAGATCTGGTACATAATATGGATTCTTCAGGATGATGAAAACCAGAATTCTGGAGACTGAAATGCATGGCTCACTTAGAGCTTTGTATGTGCATTATAATAAGGATAAATATAAACTGCAGCATGAAGCTGTCCCTCCACCCACCTTCCCAGCCAGCTGTACAAATACAGAATTAGGGGGAGTTGTTTTAATAAATGTTTTAGGGGAAGAGGCCTAGGATTTTATTTTCACTTGCTGCCATCTTAGGAGTCTGCTATGATAGACCTTTAGATGAAGGCACTTCAGTTTTTGTATTAACTATAATATAATGACAAGTACAAAAAAGGATAGTGGTCACAGAGTAGTCTTCGTTGTCAGACCAGATCTCGGGTATTAAACTTGGTCCAGGGTAGGAGAATTAGTGTATGAAGGCCAGGAAACCATAATCAACAGTGTAACAGTCATCCTAAGAGTTGAAGAAAAATTAGTATGTAAAGCATTTTTATGCATCATTTCATTTTGGTATTTTCAAAAGAAAGCAGAGGTGTTTATTCCTCTTCATAAGACAAGGAAACTGAAGCTGTGGGAGGTTAGTGATTTACCTGCACTCTGGTCCTGATTGCTAAGCCCAATGCTGCTGTGCTGCTTCTGTTTATTTTCAAATGGAGAACAAGCATTCACCTGATGGACTGCATTATTGTCTTTCAAAATCTTTTCATAGATCTCTTTAATTTGACCCTCTATGATAAAGGGCAGTCGTCACTGGTAATGACCATTTTGTGTGGTGGAAAATCAAGAATGTTTCAGTATTTGTTTCATGTCACTAGAACTAGTGAGTGGTGCACCTAGGATGTGAAATTGGCATTTACTGACTATATGTTCTGTGTTCTCATCCCCATGCAGCATAGACTTGGGGATGAGCTTGACTTCTTAGCTTCAGAGGACATACCCAGAATCACAGGAAGAGAATTGATAGGCAGCATCAGTGCTGCTCACAGTTACCCTCTTCCCCTCATTAGCATCAGGCAGAGGCTGGATCTTGAATGATATCTGTGCGAGGACCCTTTTATTGTGCGGGCTGTCAAGCTCAATAATCTTCAAGGTTCTAAAATTTTTGGACATGTAGCTATTGCTTTTGAGGGTATTACAATCTGTTCAGGAAAAGAAAACATATCCACAAGAGGGAAATGAAAGAATTGACAAGAATATATCTAAACAAAGACGGGTTGATTTCATGTGTTTGATCTTCATAGAGGGCTTAGATTGATGGGATATAATTTGTTAGAGATGACCCCCCCCAATTTTTTTTTTTCCCTGAGTTCCAGTGCCTTGCCTCTCTTTACTTCATCTGTGAAATTTGGAGAGTCATTACCTTAGGGATTTTTCTTTTTCTTTTTTGTGGTACTGGGGATTGAACCCAGGGACATTCTCCTTCTGAGCTATACTCACAGCCCTATTTTATTTTTTATTTTGAAACAGGGTCTCACTAAGTTGCAGAGGGTCTCACAAGTTGCTGAGGCTGGCCATGAACCTGCAATCCTCCTTTCTCAGCCTCCCAAGTACTGGGATTACAAGTGTGTGCCACCACACCCAGCTCTACCTCAGGGATTTTGTAAGAATTTTGTAAAAGAAAATGAAAATAAGTCTTGTCATAATATATGCAAATATAGAGCTGTCCAAGGTCAGTGTTTACCCACAGAGAACATTTGTCATCAGTTGTTTTATAATACCAAGTTAGAACCCAAATGAAGTATACATGTTTATGTACTTGTGCATTAAATACTTGTAGATCTTAATACGTATTTTACCTGGTTCAGGATTTCTCTATTTCTCTTATCTGTAAGGAAGTGATAACTGGTACATTTCTATCTCCCTGTCCATTCCTTTATTCCTTTTTCTGTTTTGTAGAGCAAGGTTTAGATCACATAGCAGAAAACATTCTTTCCTACCTGGATGCCAGGTCTCTGTGTGCAGCAGAGCTGGTCTGTAAAGAATGGCAGCGAGTGATCTCAGAAGGAATGCTTTGGAAAAAACTGATTGAACGAATGGTACGCACTGATCCTCTGTGGAAGGGACTTTCAGAAAGGAGAGGGTGGTAAGTACCCTGGTTGCCTGTTCCTTGGAGAAGTTTCTTTGACACAGAGTCACGATTACTCTTCAAAGCAATAATATGTGCAGATGTGTTGCCCTGTTTTAAACAAGATGAGGAAAAAAGTAGTCAAGAGTTGGAGAAGTTCAAACTCTTAAAATTTCTCCTTCTGAAATGTATATTTCCTTTATATTCATTAACTGTTATGAAGTTCTGTATAGTTTAAATGGGTGATTTGGCTTTTCAGAGGTATGTATTTATATTTTTTTCCTTAGGCAAGTGATACCATTATCAAAAGACAGATAAAAGAAATTATGAATCAACAAAGAGCCATTTTGCTCTTTGTTGTTGCTCCTGGTTGAGGATATAGGAGGCACAGTGATAACATTTTTTGGAGAAAACCCATGAACTTAATGCATCTGTGCATGCCAGTTGCCCGGTCCAGTTAGAACAGAGAAAGAGAGCTATAGTCAGGGGTGCAGGGCTGCTACAGAGAGCAAGGGCTAGGGCCATATTTTCTTTATAGGAGGATATCTGATATGGACTAAGTTAGATTTTTCACTAAGCTTTATTAGCACTCCTTACTAAACTCTCTAGAATGAAAGGCTAGATTATGGCGTTTTGATACTCAGAAAACAAAAGATCAGCATCATGTCAGAAAACTGCATTGAACCAAACTTGTCTTTAAGATGTGAATTTAATTGTCAGAAATCCTGCTTTTGAACTGCTAAAGCTCAGTGCAAGTTAAAAGGCATGAAAGATAGGCTATCCTTGTAAGTATCATTAAAATTCACCTTTTTATGAGCAAAAATGTAACATCTGTTTATTTTTATTTGCCAGGGATCAGTACCTGTTTAAAAACAGACCCACAGACGGCCCTCCCAACTCATTTTACAGATCATTATACCCAAAGATTATTCAGGATATAGAGGTAACTATGATTTATCTATTTTATTGGATTTTTGTGTCTTGTTCTGAACTTTTTATGTTGCCTTATTTGTTCCACAGTTACATAATTAGTAATTTTTTTAGAGTTGAGTTTTGGGAGTAAATGTCACAATGTGTAATCTGTAGCTATTCTTCAGAGTAGATCATGTCTTTTTGCAAGGATTTCTAACTTTTCTAAGGCACAAAACACTTCTGCAAGACTGCTAATTAAAGCCTTAATCTAAAACCAACTTTTTATTCTAATTTGATACATTCCCCAAAATCCAAGGCCCAGTTTTCTTTAGGTAAACATAGTTTTACATTTTTGAGCCATCACTAGAGAAGTAGAAAAGGCACACTCTTAGTTTCCTCTATATATTACCCATAGTTTTTCATAAAAATGGCTCAGAAATTATTCTAAGTAATAGTTAAGTGGGTTTTATAGAACAAATTATGCTCTTGGATCATATTGAATTTGAGTGTAACTTCATCAGACCAATAAAACTCTGTAAACTTGGTGAGAAACATTAGAGATGTTTGATATTGTTCACGTGTTCTAATTAGTTGAGTTTTATTATTTCGCCCTTTTCCTTGAACCAGGAAAGACATGCACAGGCATTTCTCATTAACTCTTTCACATGTGTTCTTGGCTGGTCCTGGTTACTTCACTATTTCCTCCTTGGCAGAAAAGTTTAGCCTTCACTAGGCAGTGCCGTATCTCCCATAAAGTTAAACTCAGTTTCCCAAATATGAAGTAATCCTCTCCCCCAGGTGACAGACATAAAAGTTTTTGTGCCAAAATTCATTAATGGAGAAACATGTGCTGTTTTGGAGTCACTTCCCCTGCCCCCCCCCCCCCCCCCCCCCCCCCCTTTCAGTCAGATGTGAACTAATGGAATCATTCCATTAACAGTAAATCCTAATGGGACTGGGATATTGTGATTTAAAGCACAGACTCTTATCTTGACTATTCTGCTCTCTAAAATGAGCAAGAAAGTAAACTTTCTGACAGGGTTAAGTAATTGAAAACTTCTGCTAGACAAATCATTAAGTTGAGGAATTAATTGATCCATTGGTAGCTTAGAACATGGAGGGAATTGCCCCTGCAGTGTTAGTAGGTGAGTTGCAGTGTTAACTGTGGTCTTAGGGTGATGCATTTGTGTATCAGGGCTGAGGACTGTCCCTTACCACCTTGTACCTATATAACATGTGGCTTGTATACACATCTTAGAAACTGCGTCGCCTTCTGTTCTTTGGGGAATAGGGTACTATTTATAAAGCATCCCCAAATTTCCTTGAATGATTTTGTCAAGTCATTTATTTGAAGAGGAATGGTGTTCAAAGCCAATCACTAAGAAACAGGAACTCTGGAAGAACTTTGATCAGATTAAAGATTCGGTCACATAGATAATTTTATCTAATTCTCGTGATTCTGTTATAATTGATAGTTTGAACTCATTATTCTGTGGCAAGACAGTATGGGACATCATCTACCGTACCATTTCCTCAGACCCAAGTAATATTTTAAAGTTAGTAGAGGCAGATGTAGGGGGAAGCAGAGCCATGAGGGAAACCCTATTTGACACAAACCCTCTACACCACGGTGGTCTTCCCAGTGGTTCTTAAAGTGTGGTTTGGGAAAACCCACTAGTTGACCACAAGAGTCTCCTCCAAATTTTTGTGGGCTAAATCTCTTAGTATAAGGGATGATGTTTATATTTTGGTATATTCACTAGTGACAAAAATAGTGTACCACTAATAGAGCACTTACTTGTGCCAGACACGTTGTTTAGCACCTTATAATACATTTTCTTGTTGAACATTCTGGACAAAACCTGAAAAGTAGATTCAGTCCTTATTTAAAGTTGAAGAAACAAGCTGGGCATGGCATGGTGGCACATGCTTATAATCCCAGTACCTGGGAGGCTGAGATAAGAGGATCCCAGTTCATGGCCATCCTCAGCTACTTTAGTGAGGCTCTCCACAACTTAGTGAGACCCTGTTTCAAAATGAAGAATAAAAAAATAGGACTGGTGGTGTAGCTCGGAGGTAGAATGCTCCTGGGTTCAATCCCCAGTACCAAAAAAACTCCCCCCAAAAACAAAACAAAAGTTGAAGAAACATTGGCTCAAAAAGGTTCAATGGCTTCCTCTATATCATAGAGCCTGGGACCAACCTTACATTCTTCTGTTCATACATGTTGTTTGTAATATAGATCACTTGTACCTATACCAATAATGATCTATTGTACATCATCTCAAAATAGAGTTCTTCACCTTGGATTTGGGGTATACCTTATTCTGTCCAGGGTAGACATATATGTAGAAAGTCCTTTTAGTGATCCATGGATCAAACAATGAGAAACTCTTACAAGCCTGGCTCTGCCCACATGGCTGGTATGAAACCTTCATAAGGAGAAAATAATAATTACAAGTACCCTCTTTCGAGCTCTCAGTACTCATGGACTATGTTGAATGGTTCATATAGATTATTGCACCTTTTTTTTTTTTTTTTTTTTTTTTTGGCGGTCCTGGGGGTTGAACTCATGGGCATTCTACCTCCGAGCTACACCTCCAGCCCTATTTTTTATTCTTTATTTTGAAACCGAGTCTCACTAAGTTGCGAGTGCCTCACTAGGTAGCTGAGGCTGGCCGCGAACCTGGATCCTCCGGTTTCAGCCTCCCGAATGCTGGGATTACAAGCGTGCGCCACCACGCCCGGCTGCACTTATTTTTTACAAGGTACATATTATTATTCTGATCTGTGATAAAGGAGAACTGAGACTAAAAGAAATTTTAGAATTTGCTACATATTTAGGTAATAGAAGAAATGGGATTTTTCACTGAACTCTTTGCTTTAAGCTTACAGTTGTTATTTTTAAAGTGGAAACTTAAAGAAGTGAGGGAGAAAGAGGCATGTTGTCTTAGGCCTGCAGGATTTCAGCTTGGTCGTCTTGTCTTCCTCCAAGGGTGTGAATACTGAGCATCCTAGACTGTCGGGTGAAAAAGGCTACGGTTAAGATTAGTTGGCCTTATTTTAGTTCAGTTATAGGAAAAGCCATGCTTTAAAGGGTTTTGAGCACTTCGCCAAAAGGTCAGTTAACACCTGAAATGTCAAGCGGACATTTATGTCCTCTCTCTCTCCCCAGTGGCTCATATATAGCTTAAGAATCCCTGTGTGTTTTCTTTTACGCTTTGCAAGTTGCAGTGCATACACCTTTTTCTTTTTTCCTTCTTCCTCTACATTGACAGCTTGGTTCATGTACTGACTCCTGCAATCTGTCCATTCTTCTCAGATTTGGACTGAGCATAAAGGAAATGTTCATCTTCCTCATTGATCCATCAGAAATTGGCTAAATTTAAAGGAAAAAGGAGACAACCTGACTTAGTGTGGCTAGCCCCTACTTTTCAGGAAATGAGGATGTGAGAAATGAAGTCTGAGGAGAATTAATACACACATTCTTAGCTTTCTACAAAGGTTCATCTCTCCTGGGTGTTCTTGCCACACATAGAGAGGTTTATAAAGCCTCTGCATGGAGAAGGAATTCCTGGAAAACCCAAGGCTTACTCCTGAAAGAGGCAGGCACATTCTCCTTTGCTATCTGGAATTGTTATTGTTGATACTGTTAATGGTGTTTTACTACTAGGCAGTTTGCTATAGTGATTTGATCCTCAAATTGTCAATGAGATCCGTACTCCAAAGCCCTTTTCACTCTGCCATGCCCCTGGCAGTCCATCCACAGGGACATGGGTGTTGTTATAACAGATTTGGAGTTCTAGTGTCCTGATCTTGGGTTTTTCTCTTATGCCATTTCAGAGTAGTGACAAACCTCTTTATGTGATACACCTTTTTCCTCTCTTGACTCACTGGATTAAGTGCTTTTCTTGAATCAGACAGTGGGGACAATGATGGTATGTTGTATCACACCTTTTAATAAACCACATTGTGTGCAGGGAAAGCGGGAGCTTTTTTGTGGTTTGCAAATTTGATATTAACATTGTCCTGACCAGAAAATGCTGAAACTTGCCCACCCACCCAGTTGTGTTTAGGCTTCTAAAAATAATGTTATTCCTCTATGCTCAGACATCTGTTTTCACTCTATTGCCAATTTAAATGCCGCTGTATACTCTGTATATCATGGCTACTTTCCCAGTATTTTGAAAATTTGCGCAGGGTAAGGGGATTTTACAAGTTTTCAAAAACACGAAATATTCCTCTACAGTAGCTATGCCACATGGTGGCTAAGTGAAATGGCAGGTATCCACGTAATTAAAGAGGTGCACCTGTGATGGTCTGTATTGCTGGTGCTGACGTTAACATAATATTTGAATTCCATTTGAAGGCTGAGCACCTTCCTGGGAACGGTTAGGGAGTGCCTAGGCTATCAGCATTAAAGCCCAGCCAAGACCAAGACAACAATTCCTGGCAATTTGGTGGGAAGATGTTTTTTTGTCTCAGCTCTCTGTCCCTAACAGGTACTCTGGTGAACACTTCACATATGTAATCTTACTTGATCCTTTCTTAGATTCAATAGTTTTGAGGGAGTGGATACTATTATTCCTATTTTTATAGAGGAGGAAACTGCCACTCAGACGGGCTGTGTCATTTGCCAAAGCTGCTGCTTGACCTATGTATTTTCTACAACAGTGGTCTGCCTGCCAGTTTCAAGGTCTAGGTTTTCTAAAAGAGACCTGGCTTTAGAAGCATTCAAGTGCAAGTGGAGGTGGTCAGACCCACGTGGTGGTGGCATTTGGGCAGGCACAGTCAGCAGGAGTGCAGCTCATGTGGGTGGCCTTGGGAGCTGAGGAGAGCGCAGGATCAGGAACGCCTGCAGACTCCCTGATCTGGGTCTCATAAGCTGAACTTGTCTTGGGATTCAAGAACCCAATGATTTTTTTTTGCGGTACTGGGGATTGAACTCAGGGGCATTCTACCTCTGAGCTACACCCCCAGCCCTATTTTTTATTCTTTATTTTGAAACTGAGTCTCACTAAGCTGCGGAGTGCCTCACTAGGTAGCTGAGGCTGACCCCGAACCTGGATCCTCCGGTCTCAGCCTCCCGAATGCTGGGATTACAAGCGTGTGCCACCATGCCCGGCTCCAATGATTTTTTTTAACTAGGGACTTCCTAAAACGTCCCACCAAGAATTATTTGTGGATTTTTTTCTTTTAAGATTTCAAAACATAGTTTCGAAAGTTAGGGCCTTTGCCTTCCACTCAACTTAGAGTGAAAGTGTGTTATCCATCAGAGCTTTTGAGAGGTCCTATCTTCTTGCCCTTGTTTGGTGTGTGGGGGTAGGTTGGTGTGACTCATTCTTTAATGTCCAAACATGTAAGGAACTGATGTGTCATAGGATAACTGTGTGGCCTTGCTCTGAAGCAATTGTGTTTTAAACCTGCGGACAAGCCAGGCGTGGTGGCGCACGCTTGTAATCCCAGCATTCGGGAGGCTGAGACCGGAGGATCCGGGTTCGCGGCCAACCTCAGCTACCTAGTGAGGCACTCTGCAACTTAGTGAGACTCAGTTTCAAAATAAAGAATAAAAAATAGGGCTGGGGGTATAGCTCGGAGGTAGAATGCCCCTGAGTTCAATCCCCAGTACCGCAAAAAAATAAAAAATAAAAAAATAAATAAACCTGCGGACAGAGATACGAATTTTAAAACAATTCCTAATATACATGTAAGACACGTTATATACACATCTTTGTAATACTTTGAGTTCAACTGGAGTCATACTTCTGTATCTACTCTGGTGGCTCCCAGAGCCTGAACATGAGTTACTACTGCCCAGTGTCACTGGCCAGGAAGTAGACTTACTGCCGGTGCATCTTACCTCTGAAGTCAGCATTTCCCTGGAATGCTTAGCATGCTGAGGTGGCTCGGTCACTATCTAAAAATAAGTTATTTCTCTAAAGGATTCTAAAAATTGAGTTCAGTTTAAGAAATTCCTTATATTCTAGACTTCTTTTAAAAAGCCACTTATGTAGTAGACATATATCTGTTGTCTACCTTAATAGAGGTACCATGAGTAGGGTGAATGAATTTTTCTGTTTGTTTTTTTTTTTTTTTTTGCGGTACTGGGAATTGAACTCAGGGGCATTCTACCTCCAAGCTACACCCCAGCCCTATTTTTTATTCTTTATTTTGAAACAGGGTCTCACTAAGTTGTAGAGTGCCTCACTAGGTAGCTGAGACTGGCTGAGAACCCAGATCCTCCAGTCTCAGCCTCCCAAATGCTGGGATTTCAAGCATGCACCACCATGCCCAGCTTAACTTTTCTGGTTTTGAAATGTGGTTTTATATGCCTAACCTTTTTTTTTGTGTGTGTGTGTGTGGTACTAGGGATTGAACTCAGGGGCATTCTACCTCCGAGCTACACCCCTAGCCCTATTTTTTATTCTTTATTTTGAAACCGAGTCTCACCAAGTTGCAGAGTGCCTCACTAGGTAGCTGAGGCTGGCCGCGAACCCGGATCCTCCAGTCTCAGCCTTCTGAATGCTGGGATTACAAGCGTGCGCCACCACGCCCAGCTTATGCCTAACATTTCTATCAGATCACCAGTATGCCGTCCTACCCTCTTCAAGGCTGTGTATGGGAGCTCTTTGAGGGTGTAGATCCCATCAGGACTGTAAGTGATGGAAAGAGTTCCCTTTTAAATATACATGTGTCAGTATCTCCAACCCTTCATTTCTCTTCAGAATTATGATTAAAGCTGGGCTTGTGAGACTCCGTTTCAAAATAAAGAATAAAAAATAGGAGCCGGGCGTGGTGGCACACGCTTGTAATCCCAGCATTCGGGAGGCTGAGACCGGAGGATCCGGGTTCGCGGCCAACCTCAGCTACCTAGTGAGGCACTCCGCAACTTAGTGAGACCCGGTTTCAAAATAAAGAATAAAAAAAATAGGGCTGGGGGTGTAGCTCGGAGGTAGAATGCCCCTGAGTTCAATCCCCAGTACCGCAAAAAAAAAAAAAAAAAAAA
>PVLC010023533.1:0-25580 GCA_004027655.1 Graphiurus murinus
TGCATGTGAAAAAAAGTGAAACTTGTCAGGTGTGGTGGCCCAGGCCTATAATCCCAGCACATGGTAGACTGAGGCAAGAGATTCTCAGGTCCAAGGCTAGTCTCAGTAACTTAACAAGACCCTTAGCAACTTAGCAAGAGCCTGTTTCAAAATAAAAAAAATAAAATAAAACTGGGGGTACAGCTAGGAGGTAGGATGCATCTGGGTTCAACCCCCATCACTAAAAAGAAAGAAAAAGTGAAACTCTACCCCTTAAATCACAGACAAAATTAATTAAAATTGGATTGGCCAGGTTTTTTGATGTATCATGGTACTTTTTAGCATTTAACCTTCTGTATTTATACTTTTTTAAATATTGCATGTTATGGGAGACTGAGACAGGAGGCTCACAGATTCATAACTAGTCTCAGCAATTTAATGAGACTATCAGAAGCCTAGTGAGTCCTTGTTTCAAAATAAAAAATATAAAAATGAGACTGGGGATGTAGCTCAGAGGTAAAATCCCCCTAGGTTCAATCCCCTAGCACCACAAAAATAAATAAATAAATAAATAGATAGCTAAAGCAAGCCTGTTATTTCAAAATCATTTCTGCTTTTCAGTCTTCTTAAATAAATTATGTATGTTGTAGAATATTTGTATAACACTATAAGACACAGGAAAAAAATCAACCATGATTTTTCTGCAGAAATGACCAATATTGGCATTTTGTTAAGGCCTTCTTTCTTTCTCTTTCACCACATATACATTTTGGAGGACAAAGTTAGCATCATATGTACTTTACTAGACATACAAGTGAATATTTTTATGCAGTAATGTATTGTGAACATCGTATGTAGCTAGTACAGTTTTATAAAATCATTTTAATACATCATTACCATATGGGTGGTCTATAATTTATATGTCATTATATTATTGGTGGACATTAAATTTTTTCTATTTTAAAATTATTATAAATGATATAGCAATGTGAAATATTGGTACATTTTAAGGTATTTGATTCTTATTGCCTTTAGAAATATTATCAAAATTTTATTTCACACCAGGAGCTATGTGAAATGCCTGTTTCACTAAATCCTGGCCAAACCTAGAAATTATCATTTCTATAAAATCTTCAACAATCAAAAGAGAAAAAGTTGTAACTTACTATGTTTTAGCTTTGAATTTCTTCATATGTTTATTGGTTATTTTATTTCCTCCTTTATGAATTGCACATTCCCATCTTCCCCAGTTTTGACTGTGCTTTTATTTTTCCTATTAGTGCATAAGAATGATAATAAGTTAAGAATATGAAGACAATTTATCTTTTCCTCTTTTGTTGCTGTTTTAGTTTTTTTTTTTTTGCAAATTGCTTATTTCTACATGAAAAAACATTTGTGAATAGAAAAATAAGTGAAAAAACAAGGGTCAGAGGGCTTGACAGGAAGATTATATTACCTTTAGCATGGCTACATTTGGAAAATATAGCTAAATATGGCATCTATGAAGCCTGAAATAGAACTGTTCTCCTGGTTAATCTTAACCAAGGGGAATCTGCTATGTATTTTTATCATATAAGTAAGGTATTAGCAGAATACAGACTCTCCAAAAATCTACTCAGAAGTCAATTCTTTGAATGACAATAGAAATCTCTTTAAAAAAAAAAAAGAATGAATATGTCTTTTGGCTAAACATGAATAAAAGCTTTTGCTCAATATGGCACAACTCCAGCAGGCTCACAGCAGCAAAAGTAAGTATGTCTCAAAGTATCTTATTACAATAAAATCAAATTTAACCTCTTACACCCAAAGACATAAATCATTCACTTTTCTTTCAAACAATTTGTGAGTATATTACCATAAATACTACCTGCCACAAGACTGATAGCTGTCAGTAGCTCAAAAATAAGAATAAAATTGAAAATGCATGTGAATATGGGACCAATGATAGCATTTTCTAGACAGTAATTATAAGAAAAGGTTATGAAGAATAAGAAAAAATTCTCAGGAATACTGAAAGAAAACTTTTTAAATTAAATAAACTCTTAGATCAGTCTCACTAGAGTTGTATTTCCACCAAACATAACAGTCAATAAAATACTTATTGGCCCTTGGTAGAATGTAGCAGTAGCAAATTGAGTTTACTTTGTGAATTTTATATTGAAAGTATGTATTAAGTTGCAAGGCATGATTTCAAAACTGCAGAGTCTGAGTTTATATTTCTTTCCAAATGACACCTGACACCTTCATTAATATTTTTCCAACAATATAAAAATTAATCTCTCCTGAATTTTAAAATATACTTTTAATCATTAACTGGGATGAATAAATCCAAATGTCTTTTAAAAGACCATAGTCAATATGTTTTGGATAAAATAAGTTTCCAAGTTTTCAAACTTGATTTGTATCTCTTTTACATTTTCTGGTTTAAAGAACACTGTTATTACATGTAACAACTTGGATAGGTCTCAAGGGCATTATGCTAAGTGGAAAAAGCCAACCTCAAAAGGTTATATAGTTTATGATTCCATTTATATAATATCCTTGAAATGACAGAGTAGAGAGATACAGACAAGATTAGTGGTTGTGAAGGGAGGGGGTGGAGGTAGGTGTGACTAATAAAGAGACAGCAGGAAAGGGTTCCTTTGTGCTGTTGGAAGAGATATGTATCTTGATTGTGGTAGTAGTTACGAAAATCTATACATGGGATAAAATTGCATGGAACAACACACACACACACACACACACACACACACACACACACACACGTGCATGTAAAACCAGTGAACATTGAACAAAGTCTACAGTCTATTGAATAGTTTGGTGCCAATGTCATTTCCTGGTTTTGATCTTGTAATACAGATCAAATGGTGATATAAAATGTCACCACTGGAGGAAACTAGATGGAGGATTCATGGAGTCCTCTGTATTAATTTTGTAATTTTTGGAGTCTATAATTTTTTAAAAATAAAAAAAAGGGTTGAAGCTATGGGTCTAACTCTGTGGTAGAGTGCTTGCATGAGGCCATGGACTCAATCCCCAGCACTGCCAATAATAATACTAATAATAAATACATTTTTTAAAAATCATAAAATCTTCTGCACTTTTAATCTCATATAGGCAATTTCCAGAAAGGAAGAAAATTAGGATTCTTTTTTTTTTTTTGCGGTACTGGGGATTGAACTCAGGGGCGTTCTACCTCCAAGCTATACCCCTAGCCCTATTTTTTATTCTTTATTTTGAAACCGAGTCTCACTAAGTTGCAGAGTGCCTCACGAGGTAGCTGAGGCTGGCCTCGAACCCGGATCCTCCAGTCTCAGCCTCCCGAATGCTAGGATTACAAGCGTGTGCCACCACGCCTGGCTGAAAATTAGGACTCTTAGCAGCCAAATTATACATCACAAAATCCATGTGCTAACAAGTTTATTTTACTTACTAGAGAACAACTCAGGTTCTCATTCAGTGCCAACTTGCTCTTCAAACAAATTTCTAGTATACCTGATAATCTGTTTTCTGCAACTACAGCAGATACATCCATTCAATCAGTCAGGTACTTATTCTTTCCTATCTCATAAATTCTTATGTATCCCGTAGGAAGAAATCCTAAAATGGGAAGAGGGGAGGTTTGAAGATAAATGGGCAAAGCCTTATGTAGGGGAATTTTGGACTTTATTCTTTAGACAGTGAGGCACTAACAAAGAGTTTTTGTTTTGCTGTTGCTGCTGCTTTGTAGTACTGGGGACTGAACCTGGGGCACTTTACCACAGAGCTATCCTCAGTTCCTTTTATTTATTTTTTTTATTTTGAGACAGTGTCTCACTAAGTGGGCAAGGTTGACCTCAAATTTGGGATCCTCCTGTATCTATCTCTCAAGTTGCTGGGGTTACAGGTATACACCACCATGCCTGGCCTAAGAAAGAGTTTGTAAGTAAGGAGGTAGGGGCAAATGGCTGAATTTACAGTGGTTTGTTGTTGATGTTGTTTGTTCGTTTGTGCCCCCCCCAAGACTATATAAGTTTCAGTGTGCAAGACTGAAGGATGGAAGAATAGTTTAGGAAAAAAAAAAATAAAACCACTCTTGCAATAATTCTAAGATAATGGAATGGTGGCTATGGAGATGAAAAAAGGTAGATAGACTTTTGAATTCTTTAGGAGGAATAATTGGCAGGATTTAGTTAGCAATTATTCCTATAATCCATGGGAATGGAAGTACCAAAGATGACCCAAAAGTGTGGAGCTCCAGGAGGAGCTTGGAGAAGATTTACTAAATGAATGGCATGCTTATTACATCTCATATTATATCACCCAAAAAGCCTATGGCAAAGTTTAGCAGGAATTGGGCATATAGACTGAAATTCCAGAGAAAAGATCTGGACAAGAGATATATCATTGTGGGAGTCATCACCCTGTGGGTCAGTGGCTCTCAACCCTGGCTACACATTAGAATCATGTGAGGAGCTTTGAAAAATACCTGTGCCCATGCTGAACATCAGACTTAATATATCAGAAGTTCTAGGGGTACAAAGCAAAGGCACTAATTTTAAAAAGACACATAACTGTCTCGGGATGTCTAATATACATCCAGGGTTGAGTACCACTGTTAAAAGTGGTAGCTGAACCTACCAGAGTGAATAGACTCTGGCAGAGACTCTAAACCTTGACTGTACAGAGAAATCACCTGGGAAACTCTAGCAAACTACCGTTGTCTGGTTACCCTCCCCAGAGAATCTGCTTTAATTGATCTACAGTACAGCCCCGTGAAGTTACTGATACACACATACAAAAGGGAGGGGGGCAAAGTCATGAGAACAAAAATCATAAAGCTAACCATATCATCATAGAATTAAGAGGAAAATGGTTAGAAAATGGTGTTATAGTACTCAGAGGAGACTTTTGTTTTTCTTTCTTTTCTCTTTTTGGTGTTTAATGTTTGTTAGTTCATTTGTTGAAGTAGTAAGATTGAACCCAGGGCTTTGCAAGTACTCTACCACTGAGCTACATCCCATGTTTTAAAAAGTTGCATAGTCTGGCCTCAGTCTTGTGATCCTTGTGCCTCCTGAGCAACTAAGATTAGAGGTGTATGTAGCACATGTCTCAAGAAGTGTGAATGAGCAACAACAGTATAAAATGCAATGAAGAAGTACACTAAAGTAGCAATATTAATTATAGCCATTAACTACAGTACTTACTGTATTCCAAGATCTATGCAAACACTTGACAAGTATTGTCACATG
Organism: Graphiurus murinus; assembly: GCA_004027655.1. Lineage (NCBI taxonomy): Eukaryota > Metazoa > Chordata > Mammalia > Rodentia > Gliridae > Graphiurus > Graphiurus murinus. The sequence goes on from PVLC010023533.1 coordinate 5,211, forward strand.
AATTTTTATAGCAATTCCATGAAACGGATCACATTACTGTTTCCATTGGAAATTAGGGGTGAAAGAGGAAATGTAACTTTCTAAGATGGTGCATCTGGTTAAACCTATAAATAGATCCAGAGCCTCCAACCTGCAAAGTGTTTGTTGAATTTGGCTTCATGGAGCCCCAAGGTTTTTGCTCCTATAGTTCTTACAGTATCTGCTTCCAGTGCAACATTTCTCTGTGACAGTAATAAGACCCTATAAGCATGTTATATCTGCAAAAAACAGGGCAAGTTAGAACTCTGGGTTATTGACCAACCATCACATTCACCAGGCTGTTAAAAGACATGCAAAACTTATCTGCTTTGCAAGTACATAGTTTTGTATTTGGCTTAAACAACTGGGAAAAAAAAAAAAACTTTTATCATCTACCTTTGATATAGAGAAACATTACTTTCTCTGTTTAAGCATTATGTAGAGATAATTTTAGCAATCTTAGATTTTCTCATAAAAGTAGGTCCTGTGACTTTTGGCTTTCAATCCAATATGTAAAGCAATTAGAAGTTACTACTCTGTCCTAATAATAAGTAAAATGCTGAACAAACTGAAAAATCAACAACTCTACTTAGATCAATCATGGAAGTGAGGTCATAGGGCAAACTATCATGTCCCAAATTAGGAGATTAGTTGTAAATGTAGAGTGCAAACTCTAAGGCAACCACTTAAATAAAAATTATAAGAAGGAGTAGAAAGTTCAACTGGCAAAAAAATCATTAAGGATATACTTGAACTCAGCAACATCATCTGGATATAATTGACCTCTATCAACTACTTCAATAAAAGCAGAATACACACTCTTCCCAAGCACACATGGGACATGAATCAAGATAGACCGCATGTGTAACACAACACACAATTTAACACATTTTTAATAGTAGAAATCACACAGTGTCTACTCTCAGACTGCAAGGGAATTAAACTAGAAATCAATAACGGCAAGGTAACTAAAAAGTAAAATAAATAAATAAATAGGAAGATGTAAGCATACAATTCTAAATAATACAGAAGTGTCAAAGAGGAATAGCAAGATAAATTTAAAAATATTTTGAACTAAATGAAAATGAAAATACAACTTTTCAAAATTTGTGGAATACAGTAAAAGCAGTGCTTGAAGGAAATGTATATCATGGAATGTATCTAATAAGGAAAGAAGAAATATCCAAAAATAATATAATATTCCATCTCAGAAAACTAGCAAAGGAGTCCATAAAATCCAAAGTAGAAAAAAACTAATAATAATTAGAGCAGAAATCAATGAAATTATAAAGAGGAAATCAACAAAGAAAGACAACAGAACTAAAAGTTGGTTATTTGAAAACATCAATAAAATTAACAGGTATAACTGGGTGCAGTGGCACATACCTGCTAACGCCAACACTTGGGAGGTTGAGACAGGAGAATTACCAGTGCAAGACCAGTATGTGCTAACTTGGCGAGGTCCTATTTCAAAATAAAACATAAAAAAGAGGGACTGGGGATATAACTTAGAGGTAGAAAGCCCCTGAGTTTAATCCCCAGTACCACACAGGCACAGATGTGTATACACACACACACACACACACACACACACACACACACACACACACAGTAGGTAGATAAACCTAGATGAAATTGGTTATTTCCTTGAAAAACACAATCTGCCAAAGAGCACACAAAAAGAAACAATCTGAATAGCCCCTGTGCCTATTAAATAAATGCAACCAATAATTAATAATCTCCCCAAACATAAAGCAGCAGTCTCAGAGGAGCTTACTGGTGAATTCTGCCAAAAATTTTAGGAAGAAATTATATTAATTTTCTGCATTCTGTTTTAGAGGATAGGAGCAGAAGAAATACTTCCTAACTCATTACCCCAACACCAAAACCAAAGACACCATAAGAAAAGGATACTATGCACCAATGCTTTTTATAAATATCAATGCAAACATACTCAACAAAATATTTAGCAGCTTGAATCCAACAATGTTATAAAAAGAATTATACACAAGACAAAGTAGAATTTATATCTGATATTCAAAGCTGGTAATAATAAAAAGTTAAATATAATTTAGCTTATAAACAAACTAAAAATGAAAAATCACATGATCATAGTAATAGACATACAAAAAAGCAGTTAACAAATTTCTATATTCATTCATGAGAAAAATTCTCAGCAAAATAGGAATAGAAACTTCCTCAGCTTGATCAAGATCATCTCCAACAAAACAAAACAATCTTCCGTAGCCAACATTATACTTAATGGTGAGAAACCAGGCCCTTTCCAGTTAAGATCAGAAACAAGGCACTAGCTAGAGAAATAAGTCAAGAAAAAGAAACAAAAGGCATACAGATTGGGAAGGAAGAAATAAAACTGTCTTTGTTCATAAATGGCATGATTGTTTATATAGAAAATCCAAAAGAGTTGACAAAAAATCTGGAATAAGTGATTATAGGATACAAGGTTGATATGCAAAAGTCACTCAGCTTTCAATATACCAACAATTAACAAGTGTAATTTGAAATTAAAAACATACTTCTGTGTATATTAACCTCCTTCAAATGAAATATTTAGATATAAATCTAAAAAAACCTGTAGAGGATCTATATGATGAAAACTACAAAACTCTGATCAAACTTATGAAGAAGAATTAAATAAGTGGAGAGATATTCCATATCCATGATAGGAAGATTCAATATTGTCAAGATGTCTGTTTTTCCCAATTTAACCTATAGATTCGATGTAATCATAATCAAGTCTCAGCAAGTTATTTTGTATGTATCAATAAACTGATGCTAAATTTTATATGGAGGCGAACAATCCAAAATAAGCAACATAAAATTAAATAATATCAAAGTTGGAGTCTGACACTATCCTAAGACTTACTATAAATCTACAGTAATAAAGACAGTATGGAATTACTGAAAGAAGAGACAAATAGACCAGTGAAAAAGTACAGAACCCAGAAATAGACTTGCATAAATAGATCTTTGACAAAGGAACAAAGGCAATATGATTTAACAAAGAGTCTTTAAACAAATGATGCTGAAATGACTAGACATCCGTATGCAAAAACATGAATCTAGACACAGACATTGAACCTTCATAAAGACTAATTCAAAATGAATCGTGGGCCTAAGTGTAAAAGGGAAAACTGTAATACTCATTGAAAATAACATAAGAGAAAATCTAGATGACCTTGGGTATGATAATGACTTTTTAGATAAACTATTAAAGGCATGATCTATGAAAGAAATAATTGATAAGCTGGTCTTCATTAAAATTAAAAACTTCTTCTGTGTGAAAGGCAATGTCAAAATAATGAAAAAAGAGACTAAGAAAAATATTTGCAAAATGACTCATTTAATGAAAGACTACTATCTAAAATATACAAAGAACTCTTTAAACTCAGCAATAAAGACTGGGGAGGTAGCTCAGTGGTAGATTACTTGCCTACCATGCTCAGGGCTGTGTTCAATTCCCAGCACAACAAAACAAAACACCTCACCAATAATAAAATGAATAACTCATTTAAAAATGGGCAAAGGTTCTGAACAGACATTCATCAAAGCAGATATATAGATGGCAAGTAAACATCCTCCGTCTCTAGGGACTTCCAAATTATAACAACAATGAGATGCCACTGTACACTTATTAGAAGAGACAAAATGCAAAATACTGAGAATGCTGAATGCTGGTAAGGATGTGGAGTAACAGGAAATCTTATTTGTTGCTGGTGGGAATGCAAAATAGCACAGCCACTTTGGAAGACAGTTTGGCAGTTTCTTACCAAATTAAACACACTATTACCATTTGATCCAACAAGTGTGCTTCTTGGTGTTCACCCAAATAAATAGAAAACTTTGGTCTATGCAAAAACCTGTGAATAGATATTTATAGCAGCTTTATTCACAATTGCAAAAATTTGAAATCAACTAAGATGTCCTTTGGAGGGTGAATTGGTTAGTAAACTGCGGTATGTCCAAGCTACGGGATGTTATTCAATGCTAAGAAGAAAAGAGCTATCAAGTCATGAAAAGACATGGAAGAACCTTAAATTCATATTAGTTAGTGAAAGAACCTGCTCTGAAAAAGCTGCATACTATATGGTTCCAACTTTATGACACTGTGGGAAAGGCAAATCAGTGGAGACTGTGAAAATATCAGCGGTGTCCAGGGGTTGTGGCTAGGTAGAGATGAATAGGTAAAGCTCAGAGGATTTTTAGGACAGTGTGTTAATCCCTACTCTGTTGCTATTACAAAACACGTTTTACTGAGTACTGTATAAAGAAAAGAATTTTATCAAAGATTAGGTGACCCCTTAGCTCGGCCTCTGGTGAAGACCCCCTTGGCCAAGTCACCACACAACAGATGGCATCATGGTGGGAGGGCTTGAGGGAAGAAGAGTTTACACGGTGAGACAAGAAGTCAGACAGTGGGGAGAGGCTAATCTTGTGCTTTCATAATAGCCCTCTTATAAGAACTAACCAGAGCTGTATTCATTTTGTTTAAGGACAGCTGCCTGAAACAACCCCAAAACTTCCCACTCAGGTCTCTCAAAGTTTCCATCGCCTCTCATACTGCCACACTGGTAACCAAGCGTCCAACATAAGGGCCTTTTGGAGATACTCTTAAACCATTTCCAAATGATAGCAGCAGTTTTATAATGATGAATACATGTCATGATCCTTTTGTCAAGAGCCATAGAATGTACAACACCAAGGTTGATCCCTTATGTGATCTGTGGATTTTGAGTGATAATGATGTGCAAACATAGGTTAACTGATTATAGCAAATATATCACAGTGGCATGGGATTTCAATAGCAGGGAAGGCTGCATGTATATAGGGACAGGGGGCATATGGGAACTCTATACTTTTCACTGAATTTTTCTATGAACCTAAAACTTTCTTAAAAGCAGAAAACAAACGAATTTTCATTTGAAATTCCCACACACTCTGACCTGTCTATGAAACTGACACCATACAGCATCTTCCATTATAATATAGAAGATTTCAATTTTCTAGTTGTTGGATTTTTAGAGAAAATTATATTTTTTATCACTGTCTTACAATATAGCTTCTGGGTACTTCTATGGAGGTTCTCAAAACAATGCAGGCTAATAGTTATCTTTATCAATCACTTTTATTTAGGCTAGCAAGAAAATAAAAGTATATATAAGTGCACTTTAATGCTAATACATAAGATGTATTGTGTATAAGTTGTTCTTATAATGAAAAAAAGTTTCCAATGTGTTTTTTATTATTATTATAGAAGAACTAATTCAAGTACCAGAAAAGAAACGGAGCATAATATATGCTATCAGGTATATTTTTCTGATTGTCTGCAGGTGGTAGTGTTTATGGAGAACTAGGCATTTTTTTTTCTTTTTACTGTTGATCCCCAAGCAGATCGTTCACTGTCACACTAGTCTGTGCCCCCTTTCAACTGCACCTGTTCTATTCAGAGATCATGTTGCAAATAATGATATAATTATCTACTTTGGGAGATTATTGGTATGAGTGAAAGATAATGGATCAGTCACTTGGCATGATGGTTACTGTTTTAAATGTTACCAATAATATTTGGACAACAAATGCCATAAAGAATGAGTAGAAATTGATTTTCAAGACAGAGAGGCCTGGGAGCCAATAGAGGAGCATATTTAAAAGGACTTCCCGGGTCTCCAAGGTAGAAATTTTATCAACTCACTGAGATTTTTTCACATATAACTTTTAAAAAAGCAACTCCCCACATATATGTGACCATCTGATCTTTCAGACTTCATTCTCCACTGCAGAGCATTTCCTTCATACCAAATTCACTGACCTTCCCTCCAATTATTTCCAGCCTCATTCCTTTCTTATTTTACTTAATTGTCTGTCCTCCAAAGAATGCCCATAAATGGTCCTAATAACTATCTTTTACCTATCTCCCATGATTTCCAACTACTTTTCTGTGCATTATTCTACCTTCTGACTCTATAGGGATAATGAGCTGCCTGCTTTGACTCACCTGCCCAGGGCTCTGGAGGGATGTTTGAATGTCACCATAGTGATAGGGTACCATAGCAAGGCCCCACTGGGAATAGGGAGGGCTCAAGGGATGAGACATACTTCTAGCAGAATGAGTTTGTCTTCCTCAATGGGAGAAAATAGGAGAGATATAGAGGTACAGAAAACTATACTCTGATGCTGACAGGCCTGAAAAGCCAAATTTAATTCACCATTTCAAGAAAATAAATCTTGGTTTTTGCAGTTCTTCTTTCTATTCAAGTGAAAAGGTAACCAAAATTGAGGCCCTAGAAATACTGCTGTATCACCCTTGCGTTAATGAGCCTGGAGGGGTATGTGTGTGTGTGTGTGTGTCTGTGTGTGTGTGTGTGTGTGTATGTGTGTGTGTGTGTAAGCAATATAATGCTCTCAAGTAAACTAGGCTTAACATTATTTTCTGAGTCTTTCATTTGCAGAGGTAGTATGGGAGTAATTAATGTTGGGAGAGAAGAGTAGAATAATTACTAGCAACCTTGTTATATCAAAGTGCCCTAACACAGGACAAATAACCCAGTCATTTCTTTACAGCCTGATTTTAAACAATATTGTTCAGGGATGTCCCCACAGATGCCAAAATCTAGGGAAACCCGCCTCATTAAGAGTCCACAACTAATGATGCAGTAACCATTTCACAACTGTGAGCTAGAATATAGAAAAAATTATTTCAAATTCTTTAATACAGAATTAAATCTAGGCTTTTCACTCAAACTTTTAGACAGAAAAATTCTAAGCAATGTGTTCTCTAACACCTCATAGACATTCCAATAACATCCTCAAATGGCTACAGAAATTGAAAAGAAGAATCATTTATTGATCAAAACCAAGGAAAATAAAGAGAATCACTGGCTCAAAAGACCAAGGTTAAGGAAATGAGGTTACAAAATGCATTTTGGGTTTGAACATGAAGGAAGTAAAGGAATAACAGATCACATAGGTAGTATTTCATAATTCTGATTTTAAGGATTTGGAGTGAGAACTAAGGTTACATACACTTTTGTATATAAGAAACACTTACAACCTAGTTATCGTAACACAGTTTCCTCTCTTTAATTTGTTCCACCTGGGCCACTCTCCAGCTAGTCCTTCTATCTCTAGCATCTAGCTTGGAGCTAAGTTTGAAAACATTTTCTATGTATATCACAGGTCTTCCACAAATGCTTATGGATTGGGGGAAATGTAAGGTAATGACTGATTTGGAATGCAATTTCCTTGCCTGCCTGAGCAGTGGTTCATTCTCAAACTGCAGTGCACATCAGAACCACCTGGAAGGCTTATGAAGACAGATCGCTGGGCCTCCCTCCAGAGTTTCTGATTGGGTAGCCTGGTGGGGGGCTTAGCACCCGCATGTCTGACAAATTCCTAGGTAATGTAGATGCTATTCATTTGGGGAACACACATTGGGGGCCACTTTTCTGGGCTGGTGATTTCAACCCTGCCTGCATTACAGTTCCCTAGAAGGACTTAACAACTTCTGATGTCCAAATCCTAATCTTGTCCAATAATATCAGAATCAATGGTGTTCAGACCCAGGCCTCAGTATTTTTAAAGTTCCCTCAATGCCCAGCCCAGGTTGGGGACATTGCCTGGTCTTAGTGGTTCTTAGCCTGGGCAGTACATTAGAATTACCTGGGAACGTTTTTGGTTATTATTACTGATATGTAATTGTTATACCACAAAATTTGTTCTTTTCAAGTATATGAGTCAATAATTTTCATTTATTCATCAAATTGTACAAACATCACCACTATCAATTTCAGAACATTTTCATAACAGTTAGGGAACTTCTAAACGAGACTCTGATACATAGGGTATACTCTCAAATAAGTCTGATTTGTATAAATCTTCAAGTGATCCTAATACCCATCCAGGGGGCTTGGGTTCAGCTCAGTAGTAGAGCACTCTTCTAGCAAGCTAGGGCTTGGATTTGATCACCCACACTCCTTCCTCCCCCCAAAAGTCCAGCCAGATGGAGTACAAAACCAGTTTGGCTACAGCCCTCCCAAGACTATGTTAAAAATCACGATCCACTCAGAAGCATCTATTGGTTCTGGTCGGGATATTGTAAGTATAGAGAAATTAGCACACATTCTCCCTAAAAAGTCCTGCCAGTCTATTAAACATAGTCGATAGCAATACAGGGAATTCATCATCCTTGATTTCCAGTTCTCAGAAGCAGAGAGCTAGGCTGAGCTTAGTGGTGCACACCTGTAATCCTAGTACTTTGGAGGCTGAGACAGTAGGATTGCAGGTTTGCAGACAGCTTCAGCAACTTAGTGAGGCCCTCCACAACTTAGTGAGATCCTGTTTCAAAATTAAAATAAAATAGGGCTGGGGGGTTATAGCTCAGAGGTAGAATGTCTCTGGGTTAAATTCCCAGCTCCTCAATCAATCGATCAGTAAAATAAATGAACCTGGAGGTGGCTTGATGTTGAGTCTAGCTCCAAGGCCCACAGTGTTTCCTTGAAAACCAAAGCCAGGTTTTTAGAGACTACAGGAGCCTTGGAAGGACTCAAGAGAAAACAGCAGGATTCAGCTGCTGGTGGATTTTCAAACACTAGTTTACAGATATTTAAGGATTCCACTTCTTAGAGAGTATTGGTCTGATGTTCCCGTGTCAGCCTTTTGTTGACTGAGGCTCAGAAGCAGAATTTGAGTCCTGGTTCTTGTGATAGCTGTTTATTTGATTTGAAGCAAAACTTGTTGAGCTCCATTTTTCTTATTTTGTAATATTCACTTCCTCCCAGAGATATCCTGGTTATCAAGGAAAATAGTGTATTGGGCACATGCCTCTCCATAGAATGGATACATGGGAAAGACCATAAGATATTATGTCAAATGATCTGGATTCAATCCCTTGGTTCTGGCCCTTTATACTGATGCCTTGGGCAATATATTGAGCATTTATCGACTAGGAAAAGTAGTAATATCTGACTCATCTACTTTACATATTTTTGTGGAGCTCAAATGTTATAGATCACATGAAATTGTTTCATATGACATCATATAAATGTTAATGCATTATGATATAACTAAATAGAATATGAAAGGATAGAAAGACTGCATAATTTATAAATTAAATTGATTCCTTTTGATGTACAAACAGTTTGAACCTTAGGACCTCAGGAGCAAAAGGACACTTCCTCTTATGGATCATTTAAAAGCAGCTAGTGCCTGAAATCTAGATAATGAAGCCTCATTTAACTGTTTTAGGGAGGAAATCCTAGGTTGATAACCTTTAGGTGGTCATCTTTTTCCGTGTTCCCTGACCTTTTTGTCTCTTTGTTGTTGTTGTTGTTGTTGTTGTTTTGTTTGGTCCTTGACTATGTCCTTATATTGTATATGAGTCAATCCTACACTTTCGTTTCTTGTACTTAGTCAATGCAAGCCTCATCCCTTTATTTTCCCCTTCATTCCCTACCCTGGATTTCATCCCCTGTTCCCTCACAGGTCTTCATTATTTGGTTTGCAATGTGAATTCTTTCCAGCTACTTTCTGTACATGTATGTATATGTATCTGTAAAAATATTGTTTTGAATGTGTGAAATTCTTTGGAAATTTACATGATAATTATTTTGCTATAAATTTCATGTTTTATTAGGCAATGATTCTATTACACTTATCTATTCCCTTGGTAAGGGACACCCATACTGACTCTGATTCACAGTATCAAAAACAATGCTGCAGTCCTTTTTGTGTGTCTCCTTGAACATCTTTGTACCAGGAGTAGAGTTTGCACCATGAAGTAAACATATACTTAATATTATTAAATTCTGCCACATTGCAATCCAAAATGGATTTTACACCACACTGTGATCCTGCCTGGTTTGGGCTCCTATTTCCCCATCTGCTTGCTCACCTGTGATATATTTAACACCCAAATTTTGCCAATATAAATAGTATCAAGTGATATCTCCTCATAGTCTTCATTGTCATTTCTTTAATTAGTGAGATTAAACATCTCTTCAAATAGTTTTTTTTTTACCATTAGGACTTTAGTAAATTGTCTTTTTAAAACTGTCCATTTTTTTCTGCTGAGTTTCCTTCTTTTCTTGCAGATTTTTGTGAGTTCCTTAGATATTCTAGAAATGAGCATTTTGCTGGTTATTGATGTGAAGATCTCTCAGTCTGTGAGTCACTTATTACTGTTGTGTACAGCGTCCTTTGTTCAATAGGAAACTTGAATTATTTTGATGTTGTCCAACCCAATCCTCATTCCCTTTATGGATTGTGCCTTGGGCAGAGGTCTATTTTAAGACATATGTTTCTGCCCTCAGATCCCAAAGTTCTCCTGTAACCATGCATAACTCTGAAGCTGCTTTATAACATTATTTTTTACTTGTCAGTGGTTCTTTAACCACCAGCACACTGTTTTAACTATGATAGATTTTCTTCATAGTTGTAGTAATTCTTAATGTCTCTAGGATAGGTTCCTTTTTTGTTCTTCTTTCTAAAAAATATCTTGACTGTTTATGGGCCTTTATCATTTCATGTTAAACCAGTTTCCCCAAAATATTCTACTAGAATTTTTATTGAAATTGTGATGAATTTATATCAGTTTGCAGAAGTCTATATCTTTAAGTTATAAAGTCATTGTATACAGTTACATGGTGTAGCTTGCCATTTATTCAAATCTATCTTCTTTTAACAGAATGTTAAATCTTCATATGTAAAGATCTTCATTAGGTCAATTCTTAGACAGCTTATAGATTTTGTGTTTATTGTAAATTGTGTTTTCTTTTCATTGAATTTTTAATTAGTTATTGCTAGTGTAAAAAGACTTTTGTCTTTGATATTTTATTTCTCAAAATTTGCTGACCTTGAACTCCCTTATTACTTTTAATAGTTTCTTGATTCTCTTGTGATTTTATGTAAATTGTTATGTAGTTTCCAAACAATGACAATTTGGTCTTTTCCCTTCCAAATTTTATTTATTTCAATGTGTTATCTGACTACATTGGACAAAACCTTTAGTGTTATGTTCCCCCAGCAACATGCAAAGAAATTAATTAGCCTTGTTTAGTTCCAGACCCAGTCATATGTGGTTATGAAATCACATGTCCTCTTTCTTGGGAATGTGGTAGCTTTTCTCATATAGCTTTTAACCATCTGTGGTGAGGGAGGTGGACAGACACAGAACCTAAGTGAAAAGGAAATACACAAAAAGTCTTTGATAACACAAATCCAGGGTCTCCTACCAAAAGCCAGGTAACTATGGTAAAGATGCATTTGGGGTTTATACTTAAGTAATTGATAAAAATCAAATTAAATCTCCTCCCTCTCTTTTCTCTCTTATTCTTTCATACCTAAAAAAGTGGAGCTCTTCTGTTTTTAAACACCCCCAAACTATTTCTTGACACATGCCCAGTGGCTTTTCCATCTCTTGCTCTAATCCATCTTTGTTTTATACTCTATCCTTTCTTATGTAACATAACTTGTATCTTCAAGAAAAATAAACCCTCTGCTTCAGGAAGGGGAAATACAATATTCATGTATCAGGCAGGGAGCTAAGACAGGGCTTTGAATGTTCTTGTTGCTAATGTTTATTCTCTCTACTTACATGATTTGGCATTCGGGGGTAGATCCTTAGACATTCAGGTAGAAATATTTGAAAACAGAGCCGGGCGTGGTGGTGCATGCTTGTAATCCCAGGACTTGGGAGGCTGAGACCAGACGATCCGGGTTCACGACCAGCCTCAGCTACTTAGTGAGGCCCTCCACAACTTAGTGAGACCCTATTTCAAAATAAAGAATATTAAATAGGACTGGGGGTGTAGCTCAGAAGTAGAATGCCCCTGGGTTCAATCCCCAGTACCACCACCACCAAAAAACAAGAAAAATATTTGAAAATGGTTGTGGCTCTTTGTCCTCTGCACTTCTGCCTGATCCCATTATCTGTTCAATGTGACATCTGCCTCTATCGCCACCGTGTCCTATTTATGCAATCTAATGTAGTTCTCTTTATTTATTTATTTAGGCAGCTGTGTCACATTGCTGATCCATTTTGAAATTATACTTAACTAAATTTCCAGGGTTTCCCAGTTATTTTTATAATTAGTTAATGGATTTAACTCGAGGGTTTTACATTTGTTTTTCTTAATATTCTATTCTGATGCTCTAGCTTATGAAGAGTTTCAGACACTTGTTATCCAATCTACTATCTAGGGGTCCAATCATCTTGCCATCTGTAGAATTTGATAGGATGCCATCAGTGTGCTCATCCAAACCTTTGATAAATATGTCAAAAAGGACAGGGCCAGGGAAACACCCTGAGGCACACCACTATAAAATATCCTTAGGGTTGACATGGAATTAGCATTCTTGGACACAACTCTTCAATTATTGATGAAGTCACCTGACAGTACTTGCATCCACTCTACTTCTCTGCATATTATCCACATGGATTTCACAAGAAGCACTGTCAGATCCTGTGTTAAAATACGAACACACTGCATAGCAGCATTTCCTTGACCTGCCCCATTAGTAAGCACAGGTATTATTCAGGTCTACTTCAGTTACAAATGAATTTCAGTTTAAACTAGATTAAGCAGAAGAGATAGTTTATGAGTTCAGCCAGCTCTATGCCCTGTGCCATCATTTCTCTACCCCTCAGCTCTCCCACTCTCTGGGTGGCCCCATTCTCAGCCATTCTCTCCACTCCTGAGTCAAGATGACTACCAGCAACTAACAGCTCCTTCCCCATGGTAGACATGAATCCCATTGCCTGGCATGGTGGCACACACCTGTAATTCCAGTACTTGGGAGACTGACATAGGAGGATCCCAGGTTCACAGCAAGCCTCAGAGGCTCTCCACAACTTAGTGAGACACTTTTCCTAATAAAAAAAAAATTAAATAGGGCTTTGGGTATAGCAAGGTAGAATGCGTCTGGATTCAATCCTCAGTGCCACACAAATGAAACAAACAAACAAAGAAGTGAATCTCATTGTCTCCAACTAGATCATAAGCCTGTCTCAAAACTAACCCCAGGGAGATGGGATGGGAGCTGAGTGGCCATCACTTGGTCACATCCCCACCCTTGACCCTCGGGCTGGACTCTTTTCCACCAAAATTACACAAATCAAGAGAGCCTCCAGGACAATAATGCTACCAAAAGAAGAATGAAGAGATATTTTCTATACTCAAGAAAAATATAGTAGTTCTCAGCAGATGCTCCGCAGTATCTCCTGAGTTTACTGCTATCCTCAACTCAAAGACTACTCACATTATTTACATTCATATAACCAATTATTATATACTTATCTATAAAATCTCCAGTTAGTATGCAGTTGAAAACATGATATGTTTCAATAAATAGTGTATCACTAGACATTTCTATCCATAGGAGTGACTAACGAGCATTCTCCATTCTGCCACTCCCCAATTGATTTCAACCCACTCACCACAGAAATCTGGGCAAGCTGTGTATTCTGTGGCAAACTGTCCTACTATGAAGAGATGATTTCTTGGTCCTGATTCATTTGGTCCTAAAGCAATAGGAGATGCCAAGGATGAAAGATATAAGAGCTGTATTTTAACTTCGGGATAACTATTAAAATCCATGGCTGAAAGTTGCTTTTCCAGAGATAGATTCACTCTCCAAATGCACAGAATGGACTAACTGGTCTGTCACCAAGGCGCTTTCCCAGATACTTAATTTTATCTATTTCAATCACATTCAAGGCTGTGGAGAAGTCTCACTAGCTAGTTGAAAACCTGGTCAGCAAAAGTACAGGAGTGAAAGAGCTCTTAGGGAATTTTTTGAGAGGAAGCTTTATATTAGAGGAGCTCTAGAATCATTTGGAGCCAGACCCAATGGCTAAGGGAGGCCATTTCCGGTGTGGCTAATAAGATCAGCTGTCTCACCTCCATGCTGCCAGAAGGAAAGTCAATAACAAGACCCCAAGCCCCATTTGATCACCCCAATTTTATTATATGGCCTCAGCCTGATCTATAGACCTCTGTTGGCATATAATACCTCATATTGGGTACTGTCTGTCCTTTTTCCATCCTTATTTTACTGAGTTTCCTGTCTCATGTGCTAGGTGAACTTCAAGTTATATCAGAGTCAACATATATCTGGGCAGCAGCAGAATCACTGTCTCCTACTCTGAAAGGTAGATAGGCAGGCAGTGGAGACAGCACAAGAGAATTGTCAATTGTCAGGGAAATATTAAGCTTTCACTGAATGTTTTGGACATAAAAATGAAAGCAAAATCCATCAAGATTTTTGATAATATGCTATGTATATTAGCACAAAGAGATTACCTGCAGAGAATATAAGGGAGGAAAGTGGATATTTTAGGAGCCTAATGGAAAAAGTCAATGAACCATTTTTTCTTTTCTTTCTCCTTCCTTCCTTCCTTCCTTCCTTCCTTCCTTCCTTCCTTCCTTCCTTCCTTCCTTCCTTCCTTTCTTCCTCCCTCCCTCCCTCCCTCCCTTCCTTCTTTCTTTCTTCCTTTCTCTTTTTCTTAACAAAGTAGAGCCAAGATACTTAACCGTAGGAGTGTTAGGGCATTCTAGTACATTCCAGACTGAGCAATAACATTAAATGCTGCAGTTAGACCTAACAAAATGAAACTAGCAAGAACATAATCAATGAACATAAAGAACCTGATCATTATCACTTCTACAATGTAAAGAACAACAACAAAACTGTAATTTATCTGAGGTTCCCACCATCAGAAAATAGGACAGAGCCTTAATTTCCTTTCCCATTTTCACAACAAGAAAGTCAATCTAGTGCTCCAGGCACTATTACATTAAATATTGATATGGAGTCACTGTACAGTAGGTTTTTCTTCTAAGAAATTAATAAATTCTTAATGAAGAGTAGGGAGATAGGGCCCAACATGAATGGGTAATTCATTCAAATACAGTTGACTTTTGTTTTTAGAGTTGTTCTTTTTCCATATTATATAATGAATGATTTTTCTTTGAATTTAATTTTTTCTGAAACTAAAAACATACATGTCTAATAAATATTTCTAGATTCTAAATGAATATTCTTAGAAAACTTTCATTTGGCACAAATTAAAACGAACAAACCTAGCTGGGACCTGCCTTAAAACACATATTTCATGACAGGCCAATCAATAGTGCACACTTAGGAATGAAAAACGTCTAGCTGGCTATGTGGCTGCTGCTCTTCCTGTTTTCTGAACCCTTTGAGACTGTTGTCTACATTCTCTGTGTTCTAGATACACAGGCAAGTGGAAACTATAGTGTTCTGGAGTTAACAGTACCTCGAGATGTGCATCTGCATGAGGGCTCCCAAACCCTTCAGCTTGTTTCCATTAACAGCTAAGTACAGAGGTATAACAAGAAAGTCAGAAATGAAAAAGGCACACAAGACATGATTCTAGTCCTTAAGATCCATATTATCTAGGAGATATTCAAGACACCCACACCTGAGTTAAATAGTCAAGGTCAACATATCATGATACTACTTATCAAGCCATATGCAGAGATGCTAAATGGGTGAGGCCAATTAAGAAAGACTTTTTAGAGCTTTGAATTGAAATTACAAATGTCCAAGAAATGTATGAAAAAATGTTCAATATCATTAGAGAGATGCAAATCAAAGCTACCCTAAGATTTCACCTAACCCCAGTTAGAATGGCAATCATTAAAAATACAAACAACAACAAATACTGGTGAGGATGTGGAGAAGTAGGAACTCTAATATATTGTTGGTGGGATTGCAAATTAGTGCAACCATTTTGGAAAACAGTATGGAGGATCCTCAAAAGAATGGGAAGAAACCTATCATATGACCCAGCAATACCACTTCAGGGGATCTACCCAAAAGAATGGAAACCAAACTACCAGACTTATGCAAGTGTATCTATGTTTATAGCTGCACAATTCACAATTGCCAAGCTATGGAAGCACTGAGATGTCCATCAACAAATGAATAGATTACAAAACTATGGTATATATATACAATGGAGTTTTTCTCAGCCACAAAGAAGAACAAAACCATGTCATTTGCAGGGAAATGGATGGAATTGGAAAACATTATGCTAAGTGAAATCAGTCAGTCACAAGAAGTGAAAAGTCAGATGTCCTCCCTAATATGTAGAAGATAGGGATAAAATGGGACATAGAAGGAGAAACTTTAGATGAGTAAAGAAGGTGATATAACTGAGGGAGATGGGAGAGGAGAAAGGGAAACACCCTAATGCCACATGATGTACGTTCACAAACATATCAAATCACTATACTGAACACAAGAAGGGAGGTGGTGGGAGGGAATGGGGTGGGAACTGGGGAAGGGCTAATGAGTGATGTGTGCACGTATGCCTCTACCATCCTGTATCTCATCAAGATATATGATTACAATACACCAATACATTTTTTTTAAAAAAGAGAAATTAGAAGAAAATGGTAGGTCACCTTTTGACCCTCAGCTGGCATGTACTCACATGTGATGTGACTTAAAAAAGTGTCTCAATTCATATATGTAGTGTGATCTCTTTTGAGATTCAGATGATTACTAGGAAATACTGTTAATAAGTTAGAATGATATTTCTAGAACTTTCTGGAACTGGGCGTGTGTTTTTCTAGAGATCCCAGTACAGCACTGCTCAGGGAATGGGCAGTGAGATGTATCATGCAATTTCTAGGTGTCCCCTAACCAGACAGTTGGCAACTGGAAGCAGCCTACCTATGCAACAGAAATATCTGTGGAATAAGATAATTCCCTCACAGAAAAAATATCACTGAGAGAATGAAACCTATTTGAAAATTAGAAAACCCAACAAAATGAAAACATGTACTGTATTTAGAAGAGAGACAGTGTCTTGAGAAATTCCAAAGGGCTCTTTAAGTGAATCACAACTATTGTATTGAAGTTTAAATTAAACTAATTGAAATAAATTAAGACAAGTTGCTAGGCAAAATTACATTCACTAAGATTTACAAGCTTTTTTATTGATCATTGTCAGACCTTCTGGATGTATCTCAATGAGAGATATTCATTTGCTGTGAAGCAAATGAATGAAGCATCTTGGATTTGTTTTAGGATTCTGGTCTTGGTATCATGAATACCTTTACCTTTGAGTATTTCATCTTTCCTATATTCTTTCCTATTTCTTCCTCTCTGATGGAAACAATATGGAAACTATATTTCAGTTGAATTCATCCATGGAATTTCCTTAGTCATTTATCAAGCCACACATGTAGACTTATTACTTAAAACATCCCACTGGTTGACTCCCCAGTCTCTTATCAGCGTCAGGCTGTAGAGTGTGGTGATTGAGGATTTATATGACTTTGTAGTCAGTCTTATGTCTCCAAATCACCACCCCATCATTTACCATGTGTTGCCTTAGGCAACCTGCATAAAATTTCTGTGGTTCCTTATCTACAAAACAGAGGTAATAACAGACCAGGCCTCATACGTAGTTATGAACATAACAGTGCTAAGATAAGAAAAGCTAAGTATAATGCTTGTCCCACAGGTGGCTCTCAAAAGTGTTTGTTAATTATTATCATTGAAATAAAATAATTATATTAACTTTAATTAACATAGTTACAAAATTAACATTATTGTGCCATGACTGTAATTTCTTAGTATATTATCACTGAATACTTTTCTGCCTGTTTGCCCTAATTATGGTCAGCTAATTCCAGGTAGGCTTCCAAATTATACCAGATCTTTTCAGAGTGCTTCATATGAGGGAAGATTTAGATCCTGACCTGAATTCCTAAGGCCTACCCCAGGTTATCTCTCTTTTTTGGCATAACAAGAACAGACCAGACCTGGAGACAAGGGGTTCACTTTCACCAAACATTTTTGCTCCTCTTTTTTCTTTTTCTGTTTTCTTTTTCTTTCCTTTTCCTCCTTCTTACTTTTTCCATTTTTTGGTGGTACTGGAGATCAAATCTAGGGCCTTTCACATGCTAAGCACATATTCCACCTCTAAGCTGCAACCCTAGACCTACATGCTCTTCTTTTTCTCCAATAGAATTTCTAAACCCCTAATCTTCATATTTGTGATGTTTGTGGTTGACTATATGTATCTCCAACTAAGTTATAAGTCCCAAGAGAAAAGGTATCTTTGTTTTATTCTTGAATATATTCCAACTGCCTGGAAGACTTTCTGGCCCATAGTAGGAACTCAAGAAATTTTTTTTTTTTAATGAATTGCCTCATTGAAATGAATTGAGTGCAATGAGCTGTACAAAGATATTGTCCTACTTTGAACCATGCTCATTCAACAAGTTTTAATGAGGGGTTCCATGCATATGTAGCATGGAGATATCTCTTGCAAAAAATATAAGCCCCCATACATGCTGAGATATACAAAGCTGGGTCTTTTGAGTTGAGCACATATTATGCATACCTTACTTTAGGGCTATTATGAAATATAATACTGACCATTGAGGTGCTTACTAACCAGTTGGAGAGACAGGACAATTATTGAGAAAGGTATAACTGAAAGTAAAACTGTGTGCAATCTGTGCTTCAAGAGTGATGGTAAGATTGCTGCCATTGGGAGTGGCATTCAGTTGCAAAAGAAAGTTTACATAGGAAAAAATGCATTGACATATTCTAAAATATCCAGGAGATTTATGAGACTATGGCAGAAATTGTGAAAAAAATGCAAAAGACATTACAGTTGGCAAAAGAAATGTTCATCATTTCTGTTTCTCCCAAACATTGATTGCACAAAAACTGACATGGTTCCTTTGCTCTTAGTACTTAGTCTATTAGGCATGACCAAAATTAATTAAATAATCACTCAAATAAATGTAAATCTACCTCTCTGCAGGAGCACTTAAGACAAGTAGCATGTGCTCTAAAAAATGTACATATGATCCAGGATAGCAAAAAGAGCAATGCTGAAGGCATCACAATATCAGATTTCAAAAAAATTACTGCAGAGATATAGTAACAAAACCAGCATGGTACTGACATAAAAGCAGGTAGATAGACCAATGAAGGAGAATAGAAGGCACAGAAGCAAACCCACACAATTATAGCCATCTGATTCTAGGTAAAGGTGCCAAAAACACATGTTGGAGACAAGACAGCTCCTTTAACAAATGGTGCTGGGGAAACTGGTTATCCATATGTAGAAAAGTGAAAGTAGATCCCCATCTCTCACCCTGTACAAAAATCAATTCAAAATTATTCAAAGACTTTAATATAAAACCCGAAACTTTGAAACTCCTAGGAGAAAACAGGGGAAGCACTTAAAGATACAGGCATAGGCAACTCCCATAGCTCAGGAAATAATAGCAAGAATTGATAATGGGGCAGCACCAAATTAAGAAGCATCTACAGAGCAAAGGAAACAACAGAGTAAAGAGAAAGTACACAGAGTGGGGAAAAATCTCTACCAACTATACTTCTGACAGAGGATTAATATTCAGAGCATATAAAGAATTCAAAAAACTTAACACTAAAAGAGCAAATAACCCATTTCAGTAAGTGGTCAAAAGAACTGAACAGACATTTCTCAAAAGAAATACAAATGGCAAATAATTATATGAAAAGAATGTTCAACATCTTTGACCGTCAGGAAATTTTAAATAAAAAGTGCATTGAGATTCTATCTTACCCTAGTCAGAATGGCAATCATCAAGAATACAAATAATAAATGCTGGTAAGGACAGTGGATAAAAGGAACACTTATACACTGTTCAAAGAAATGTAAATTATTATAACCACTGTAGAATCAGTATGGAGGTCCCTCAGAAAACTAAATATAGAACTAACATATGACATACCTATACCACTCCTTGGTATTTTTCTGAAAGTATGAAAATCAGTATACTTTAGAGGTATTTGCAAACCCATATTTATTGCCACAATTCACAATAGCAAAGTCATGGAATCAGCCTAGGTCCATCATCAGATGAACAGATTAAAGAAAATGTGATGATAAATAGATAGATGATAGATAGATAGATAGACAAATAGATATATAGATATACACACAACGGAGTATTATTCAGCCATAAAGAAAAATAAAATTATGTCATTTTCAGAAAAATTAATAGAACTAGAGACCATCATTTTAAGTGAAATAAGTCAGACTCAAATGAGTGTGGCATGATTTTTGTCAGATGTGGGAGCTAAAGGAAGGGAAAAAAGGATGTCATGAATGTAGAAAGAAGACTATTAGTCCAGAAGAAGGGATCAAGGGGAGAGAAGGGAATAAGAGTATGAATGAAGAGTAAAATTGATCAAGTTATGTTATATGCATGGATGAATAAGCCAAATGAAGCCCATTGTGCTGTATAATTAATATGCACCAATTTAAAAAAATGTACTTACGAGCATTTGACC
>PVLC010023534.1:0-25562 GCA_004027655.1 Graphiurus murinus
GGAGGCTGAGACCGGAGGATCCGGGTTCGCGGCCAGCCTCAGCTACCTAGTGAGGCACTCCGCAACTTAGTGAGACTCGGTTTCAAAATAAAGAATAAAAAATAGGGCTGGGGATGTAGCTCGGAGGTAGAATGCCCCTGAGTTCAATCCCCAGTACCACCAAAAAAAAAAAAAAAAAAAAAAAAAAAAAAAAAAAAAAAAAAAAAAAAAAAAAAAAAAAAAAAAAAAAAAAAAAAAAAAAAAAAAAAAAAAAAAAAAAAAAAAAAAAAAAAAAAAAAAAAAAATGGATCTGAGGCCTAAATGTAAGAGCTAAAAGTATAAAAGAAAAAACAGGACTAGACATATCTTCATGACCTTGGCTTAGGCAATGGTTTCTTAAGATACAATCACAAAGCAAAAACAATTAAAAGGAAAATCTGATAAACTGGACTAACTCAAAATTTAAAACTTGTGTTGTAAATGATATCATCAAGAAAATTACAGGAGGCTGAGACCGGAGGATTCAGGTTTGCAACCAGTCTCAGCTACTTAGTGAGGCCCTCTGCAACTTAGTGAGACCCTGTTTCAAAATAAAGAATAAAAAATAGGGCTGGGGGTGTAGCTTGGAGGTAAAATGCCCCTGGGTTCAATCCCCAATACCGAAAAAAAAAAAAAAAAAAGAAAGAAAGAAAAGAAAAAAGACAACTTAAAGAATAAAAATTTGGAAATCATATATCTGATAAGAAACATCCAGAGTAAAGAACTCCTGTTGCAACTCCATGAGAAAATAATCAAACTAACAAACAGGCAAAAGGTGATTAGATGTTTCTCCAAAGAAAACATGTAACTGAAAAGATGATCAATATCATTTGGAAAATATAAATCAAAATTACAAGACACCATTTCATACCCACTAGAATAAGCTACAGTAACAAATAGAGTAAGGAGTGTCAGCAAGGATGTAAAGAAAGTGAACCTTCTTTGATTGCTAATGAGACTGTAAAATGTGCAGTCACTTTGGAAAACAATTTAGCAGTTCCTCAAATTATTAAAGAGTATCCTATGACCCAGCAGTCACACACTTAGGTATATATCCAAGAGAAATGACAACATGTCCAATCAAAAACCTTTATATAAATGTTCACTGCAGCACTATTCATAATAGCTCCAAAGTGGGACCCAAATGCCATCAACTGAAGAACAGATAAGCAAAATGTGGTGTATTCATACAATGGAATATCATTTGGCAACAAAAAGGAATAAAGTACTGATACATGCTACCACACAGATGAAACAAGAAAAAATATGCCAAGGAAAAGAACTAGAGACAAAAGACCACATATTTTATGATTCCGTTCATATGAAATGTCCAGACTAGGCAAATATACAGAAAGAGATCAGAGATTGCCAAGAGTAAGGTGAAAGCCGCTCGAGGTGGCGCAAGCTTGTAATCCCAGTACTTGAGAGGCTGAAACCGGAGGGTCCAGGTTCACAGCCAGTCTCAACAACTTAGTGAGAACCTGTTTCAAAATAAAGAATAAAAAAATGAACTGGGAGTGTAGCTCGGAAGTAGAATGCCCCTGGGTTCAACCCCCAGTACTGCAAAAAAAAAAAAAAAAGAGTAAGGTGCAGGTGTAGGAGTGACTGCTAATGGGGTTTCTTTTTAGGACAACGAAAATGATCTAAAATTAATGGTGGTATTGGTTACACTGTGAACATATACTAAGATCACTGATTTGTGATTTGTACATTTTATTTTGTAGCACTGGGGATTGAACCCAGGGGCATTCTACCTCTGAGCTACACTCCCAGTCCTATTTAGCTTTTATATGGAAACAGGGTCTCAAGAGGTTGATGAGAGTCTCACTACTTGCTGAGGCTGTCCTCCAACCTGTAATCTTCCTGTCTGAGCCTCCCAAATACTGGGATTAAAAGCGTGCACCACCATGCCCGCTTTTTTGCCCATGTACATTTTAAATGGATAAATTTTAGGGCACTTGTATTATTATGTCAATACATGCTAAAATGACAATAACAAAAAATGTTGACCAGTGGTGGTGAGACCACGAATCCTGCTCTGGATGTCTTCCTGGCACTGTTTGCACAGCACAGACATTTAGGGCAAGAATCACCTTCCTCTACCTGGAGAGAAGGAAAATTATAGCACCTCCCCAGTGATAACCAGCCAGCCAGCACGATGCGAGCTTCTGTTATTTTTTAAATCCAGTGCCCTAACCTGCTGGAGAGGCCCAAGAAGTCTGCAACTGGCTAGAACTCAAGGCAGCAGCCTTCCCACCTGCTGAGTGGGCAGGAAAAGGACCTAAAACTGCAAAGTGGAAAGCATAGCTTAAACAGTTTCCTGGTGGCAAAACTTATGCACAATATTGGGCACTCAACGCCTTCCTCATCCCTGAACTACTCCCTACCTCCTACCCCCAAATAGAGTCTTGTATTCTAGGTCAAACATATTTCAAATATAGGTACATTATGAATCAGCTAGAGTTATATAATGATCAAGCAGGAAAGACATTTAAAAGAATTATGTAATGGAGCACTAACTCTGGAGCCACTTATCAACTGTATGAGTTTGGGCTCACACCACTGTTCCGACTCAATGTCTTCATCTGGAAAATGGGGATAATAAAGGCAACAAAAATTGCTGAGACTAAATGAGGTAATACATGTAAAATGTTTTAAATAGTGGCTGGCATGCTTAAGCACTAAGTTCCTTACTATTCTTATAATTATAAATTGATAATTTGTTTTCTTTTGGCATTGAGATTGAACCCAGGGAGTATTCTACCTCTGAGCTATCCTCTTTTTATTTATTTATATTTTGAAACAGGTCTTGCTAAGTTTAAGTTGCTGAGGCTGGCCTTGAACCTGTAATCCTATCTCAGCCTCTCAAGTACTGGGATTACAGATGTGTACCACCACACCCAGCTCAATAAATATCATTAACCATTAGACTGTAGACTCAAGGAGGAAAGGAGTTATCTGCCTTGTTCAACATGCTTCCCTAGATCCTAGCAAAATGCTCATCCTAGGTAAATGAAATTAATAACATCTGGGGCTGGGGTTATAGTCAATACTTGCCTTGTGCATACAAGGCCTTGAGTTTGATCCGCAGCATCACCACGACAATAATAAAAAAAAGTGTGTGTGTGGGGGGGGGGGGTGACTAACAATATTCTCCAGGATTCAAAGGTAGTTGAAGTCTGGCAAGATGGAGCATGCCTGTAATCCCAGCACTTGGGAGGCTGAGACAGGAGGATCGCAGGTTCGAGGACAGCCTCGGCCAAGTAGTGAGACTCTCATCAACCTAGCAGCACCCTATTTCAAAATAAAATAATAAAAAGGGTTCGGGGTGTAGCTCGGAGGTAGCATGCCCCTGGGTTCAATCCCCAGTACCACCACCACCAAAAAAAGATAACATTCATTTTCTACACTCAAATGTGCAACAAAGTATCCCATATTGACATAAATATGCAAACTACTTAAAAAGACTCAGGTTATGAACTTCTTTTGTAGAAAAGTTCAGAATGAGCAAATCCTTGGATTGGGATTATCTATACTTTAAGGTTACGATGTGCAAACTATAAAAAAATTGCTTTAAAAATTAAGCAATAAGCCGGGCGTGGTGGCGCACGCTTGTAATCCCAGCATTTGGGAGGCTGAGACTGGAGGATCCGGGTTCGCGGTCAGCCTCAGCTACCTAGTGAGGCACTCTGCAACTTAGTGAGACTCAGTTTCAAAATAAAGAATCAAAAATAGGGCTGGGGGTATAGTCGGGGGTAGAATTCCCCTGGGTTCAATCCCCAGTACTGCAAACCCCCTCCCAAAAAAATTAAGCAATAGAAGAAAAAGTTTATCATTGACACTGTAAAAGATGCTTTTTGGGAAACCAACTAGCAAAGGAGGCTGAAGGAAACAAGAATGCATGTGATCTTCCTAGGCTATTAACATTCTTTTCCTAAGTAAATGCATCTTCTAATAAAAGAGAAGGTGCTGAAACATAACTCTAAATATATACAGAAAAAATAGCCGCCAGTGGTGTGATTCTTTTCTATGAACAGCATGCCTACAAGGAGGTGGCACGCAAGTCAAAGGAACAAACAATATAAGGAAGGCAGCTGCCTCTGGGATGCTGCGATGGGGCACACTTGTAATTCCAGCTACTCTGAAGCTGAGGCAGGAGGATCCCAAGTTTGAGGCCAGCCTGAGCAATTTAGTGAGACCATTTCTAATATAAAAATGACTGGGGATGTAGTTCAGGGTACAGTGCTTGCCTAACCTGTGCAACGCCCCGGGTTCAATCCCTAGTACTGAGGAGAATTAAAAAAAAAAAAAATACCTCTAGCAAAGGCCCCTCTGGCCCTCTTCTTTAGGGCTCACTCTGGTACCACTCACTTTAGTATTAA
Organism: Graphiurus murinus; assembly: GCA_004027655.1. Taxonomy (NCBI): domain Eukaryota; kingdom Metazoa; phylum Chordata; class Mammalia; order Rodentia; family Gliridae; genus Graphiurus; species Graphiurus murinus. Next base: position 4,401 of record PVLC010023534.1, read on the forward strand.
CTTCTCTTACCTAAGAAAAAAGTAGACTCTTTTCCAACAGAACAGATGGTATGGTCATCACATGACAGATCCAAAAGATCCTCTTAGAGAAATTTTGCTTTAGCGAGAACAATCAGAAAAAAATGTAAAAGGCATTTCACCACCAGAAAATAGGTACTGTATTAAGAGACCTGACTTTCCATACAGAAAGGAGGAGAGAAAAGGGAAGAGGAAGTTTAAAAAGGGGGAGAGGGAAAGCAATGAGGAAAAGCAGGAAGAGTGCTGAGAGTGAAAGAAACGAATAAAGGACCAGCAACTAAATTTGATTCAAATACGTAAGATCCACACATCTCACAGCTTAGAGAGACTTCAAAAGGAAAACTACCAGGTCAAGCCTCCTTCCTTTAGATTAGCAGAGTGCTAATCAGCTTCTGGCCTTTACCAAACTGAGGCCCAGCATTGAATTATCCACTTCTAGTCTAATCTAGCTACTGACATCGGTGAAGGTCCTTGGAGCAGAGGCCAGGTCCGCTAAAGAAAACACCTCTCACCTGTCTCTAGAAGTGATCACAGGAAAAATAAACAGAACTTACTGCTAACTACACTTTGCAAAGGGAAGAAATTCCGACACACTCATCCTGAAAACACGCAGAGCATCACCACACTAGAAACTTTTAACTGTCCCATCAAGAAAGGGTGGCAAAATCTTTCTCCTCCACTCTACCAGACGCTGGGAACTTTTCTGGTTTCAAATACATTGCCATTAAATTTTTAAATGGTTAGCCCATTTTCCGTAACAAAAAATATAATTCCAAAGAGCGCCTAGCACAGTTTCTAGCTTTTAGCAAATACTAATTACACAAATGAAAAAGTGCTGGTTTCGAGTCATCTTTCACAGCTGAGAAATAGTTCTAACTTCTCAAGATATGAAGAAAGCACTTCCAGAAATTGGAAAGGGAGCAGGGGGCTATTTTTAAGCCACTCTGTTTCGCAGGGCAGGGGATCTGCCTTCATTTTGTGGTAATTTGAGTCTGTAAAACAAAAGAAGTCCTCAGAGAAAATCAAAACCCTTATGCATACCTTGAAGCTGTGACACTTTTGCGCTCCAAGTCTGATAGCCTGGTCTGCACATAAAGGGTTGATCAAGGACCTTTCACCCTTGGAATTCCAGGTGCCTTGCTGGCATTCATTTGAAACCTTCCCACCTATCCGGGGGCCTTGCGAGTCTGCCTCCCTCACTAGAATACGGGGGACCCCCGGAGAACCCCCCAACAGGCGTCAGCGCCTCCCTCCCGGTGGCACCCAGGGCACCGCGCCTTTCCAAGCACCCCAAAACTCAGTCCTTCGTAGCTTTTCTTGACGCTTTCACCCAGGTGCAAGAAGAGTGTCGCGTCCCAAAGGCGGAGGTGCCGCGGACCTGTGAGAGAACTGCTCTGGGGAACACTCGGGGTCCCGGGAGGGGTGGTGACCCCGATCCCGCAGGCGCGTCGCGTCGCCGCCCGGGGCCGTGCAAACAAAGGCCCGGCCACTCACCGCTCAGATAGTTGGTCCACTTGTACAGCACCCCCTCCATGGCGGCCGCGCCCCGGGCCCTGGCCCGCCGCCCCCTCACCGGCGCAGCGCCCCGGCAGCCAGGAGCACCCGCGGCGGCACGGCCATCGCCCGGAGCGGCCCAGACGCCCAGTGCCGGCGCCCGGGCCCGGTGCGGGGACGCCGGCCCGCCTCACATCCTCGGCCGGGGGCGGGGTCACCGCGGCGGCCCGGGCTGCGGAGGCCGAGGCTGGGAGGCTCGCCGAGCTCGCAGGCCGAGGCGCAGGGCGGGCCAGAGGCCGGCCGGGGCCCCCCAAGTGCGGCGAGCGAGGCCGCGATCGCAGGCGGCGCCACCGCGGCTCCCGGAGCCTCCACCGGTCGGGCCCGAGCGCGCTCGCGCATGCCCAGTGCGGCGCTCGCTCCCGCGCGCGTGCGCGTTCCCGAAGTCCACGCCGGGCTTTCGCGGCGGCGCGGGCGGCGGGGCTGACGTCACAGAAGAGGCTCGCAGGGAAATTGAGTCCCCGGGAGGAGGACGGCCCCGAGACTGGGGTGGGACAGTTGACGGTAAACTGTGTCACGTGCAACTCGCAGTGTTTGAGGGTCTCCGTGACCTCTCAGGCTACCCGCTGGGTTCTACTCACCAAGGGCGCGGGTCTTGAAGGTTGTCTAATTGCTTCCACACCTTAGGGACCCCAAACCTGGGCTCAGTGACCTCGCCCCCGGGCCGAGCATGTGGGAATTTCAGCATGGAGTGCCAGTGTAAATAGGTGCTGTCCAATCTCTGAGGCCTCGCTACTGGAAGTGTGATCCTTAGACCGCTGGCTTTGACATCACCAGGATGCTTCTTAGAAATGCACTCTCGCCCCGCTTCCCGGTCTTCTGCAACAAAATCTGCATTTTAACAAGATCCCCAGGGGGGGATTCCTATGCACAGAAAAGCATGAAAATGCACTGTTCTAAGAATATTTGACCAGGAAAAATGTTAAACATAGGCCAAGTGGAAGGAGAAGGGTGAGAAAATGTGCACAATATTCTCCAGATTGCTTTAGATATGACGCCGCAGAAATGTTAAAAGTGATTACTTGTAGTCCGGCAAGGTGGCGCACGCTTGTAATCAGTACTTGGGAGGCTGAGACAGGAGGATCGCAGGTTCGCCGCCAGCCTCAGCTACTTAGTGAGGCCCTCCGCAACTTAGTGAGACCCTGTTTCAAAATAAAGAGTAAAAAATAGGACTGGGGGTGTAGCTCGGAGGTAGAATGCCCCCTGTATTCAATCACCAGTATCGAAAAAAAAAATTACTTGTAGATGGTTCTTTCTTTTTTCCCTAGTGTAAAGCTGCCAGATTTAGTAAATTAAAAAAATGCATAACAAGGATTGGTTATTTATCTAAAATACTAATTCATCTCCTGTATTTTATTTCAAAATCCTACTTTGGTGTTTCCAGTTTCCTCCAAGTTGACTACAATGAACAGGTACTGCATACGAAATCAGGTGAAAAACATGTAGGGCTACAATATTTGAACTGAAGCGAGGCTGTGTAATTCCAAACCGCGATTACTATTTCTTTAAAGGGGGAGTTCACTCTTTAACCATTATTTACCCTCTACACTAAGGTAACTTAGATGATAAATTGTTAGCAGCCTTAACATTAGTGTTGTGGTTTGAACGTGGAGCACAAATGCTTTGGAGACAAGAGACCTTAAGCAGGACAGGTAACCTCTCCTAGCCTAAATTTATTTATCTCCTAAATGGGAAAAACGGAACCTGCCTGCAGGTTGAGGAACACGCACCAGGAATGCGCCTTGTAGAGCCTAAAGCATCTTGTAAGTCTTTAGAGTTTACACTGTCAATTAACAAGCAATCGCCAGAGCCTTGGATTAGGGAATCTTGGGAAGCCGCTCTCCAACAGTGAGAGTAAACGAGTCTTTCCTGAAACCCCTAAGGTATCTCCGGGCTCTGGATTCCTCCCACCTCGCTCAGCCGGGATTCTTTACAGAGATAAATAACCCGAGGAGTTGCAGGTTAGCTCCGCGCTCCACCCTTCTCGCCTAGTCCAGGCAGATGGAATTCCAGGCTCTAGGACCATTTCGAAAGGTTCACAGCCCATCCAAGCAGTAAGTTACATGGTTGCAGCCTCATTGGTTGGAGATGCGCCTGAGGGACAGTAGCGTCAGCCAATGGAAGGCCGCCCTCTCCAAGCTCCACGTTATAAGAACCAATCAAGTTCGAGTTGGAGTTTAACTCCTTGTAGGTGAGCTCTCAGTGCGTGGGAAAGTTGTTGGTAGTAAAAAGTGCCACGTCTTCTAGGAAGGGGGGAGTCCTGAACTTGCCAGAGGCCGTTGTCCCTAAGCCTTCAAGTACTTATTTAACTCTATGAGGTCGGGGACTCTTTCTCTGTTTTCGTAGGGACTTCTTTCCGGCTCCGGTACCATGAAGTTTTTCTTGTGGAACGCGATCCTGACGCTGTTAGTTACTTCTTTGAGTGGGGCTCTGATCCCCGAGCCAGAAGTGAAAATTGAAGTTCTCCAGAAGCCATTCCTCTGCCATCGCAAAACCAAAGGAGGGGATTTGATGTTGGTCCACTACGAAGGCTATTTAGAAAAGGACGGCTCCTTATTTCACTCCACGTGAGTAATTACGCCTCACAGCTAAAATAATAAAGAACCCACCCACCTACGCCAGCTCTCCTGCAGGAAAGTAGTGTGCGATGGGGTTTATCACCCTTCTTAAAAGGTAGAAATATCTGAATCCCTTCTTTGGGGAAAGAAGGTTGTCGAAAGTCAGTTCTATATAATGAGGCCATTGAAGGACTTCTTGGAAACTTTTGGATAAAGCTGTTGATTTTTTTATTATGAAAATTAGAATTAGGATCTTTGAAGTATCTGGGTGTATACGTGGGCAATAAGTAAAAAAAAACTTAACAGACTATCATATCTCAAATTTCAGTCCTTGGGGAAAATGAATCGATTCCATTTTTAATTTGGCGTAGGTAACTTTTGTTTAAAACTTTTCACAGCAGCTTCAAGAGCAAAATACACAATAGTTTATTTGCCTGTTTATAAAATATGTAGTAATGCATTTCACTGACCTATTCAACTTTTGTTCTGACTGATGACATTTTGGTCAAAGGAGAGGACCATGATCTCAGTCCTTGCTTCTTTCTAGAAAGTCAGACTTCATTGATGAGGTGAGTGTAGTTGTAGAAATCTTACGTGAAGGATTTCCAGGTGATTACACCTTCATCCCTGTTTTGTAAACAGAGAAATTGCAACATGGGAGAGGTTTACCAGTGTAATGATTTCCCGGGAGGCATTGCTTCCATCCATTCCATTCCAAAGTATTAAGTGAGCAGTTTCTTTACATTAGGCCCTGTGCTGAGAACTATAGAGGATCAGAAATTATGGCGACTAATCATCCTCATCCATTCATCCACTTATCCATCTATCAAACTCATATTGAATGACCACAAGTCAGGTCCTGGAGATGCAAAGAACTCTAGAAGCAGGTTCTTGTCCTGTACACCATCTATGAGGGAAGAAAATAAATGATCCAATCATAGAGAGCACAGAATACTAGAGTACTGACAAAGAATAGGCAACCCTGGAGTTAGCTATGCTCTGAGAGATGGGGAAAGAGAAAGACTTCTCAGAGACCATAATTGAAAGATGGTTGGAGGTCACCAGGGGGAGAAGGAAAGGAGGACTTTGTGGGTGGTGGGAACGGAGCACAACAGTAGAGTCTCATGGCCCGTCCCAGACCACGCCTTTACTGAGTATTCAGATGTGGTCTTTTGTGGGGTTTGGGGGAAGTGAATTACACTCCTCTGAACCTTATTATCTCTGGTAAAAAGTTCCAAAAAGATGGCTTGCAATAGAATTCTCAATTTTTTTCTTGTCAAGACCAGTGCCACAGTGGACATTAAATAATATTGTGATAATTGCATTTTAAATTACATTTTTTTTTTTGTGGTAGTACTAGGGATTGAAATCAGAGGTGTTCTACTAGCCCATTTTTATTTTTTATTTTGAAACAGGGTCTTGCTAAGTTGCTGAGGCTGGCCCCAAACCTACTATTCTCCGTTCTTAGCCTCCCATGTACTGAGATTACAAGTGTGCACCACCACGCCCAACTTTAAACTTATTTATTTTTGTGGTACTGGGAATTAAACCTAGGGATGTTCTACCTCTGAGTTATGCCTCCAGCCCTACTTTATTCATTTATTTGCTGAGGCTGGCCTCAAACCTATGATATTATTGTCTCAGCTTCCCAAGTACTGGGATTGCAGGCATGTGCCACCATGCCACACTACATTTTTATTTTTAATGTAATATCTTTTAGAGCTAGCCTAATTTCTTCCAGAAACTTGTGCTGATTTTGGTGGTAGCCATGGGATATTATTTAGCAGTTTACTATTAATGTCTAATACTCTGTAGTGGGACTACTGTTGTGTAGCCTCCACATAAATGGTCAGGAACTACTAACTCTGAAATGTATGAAGAATACCATCAAATGATAAATCTATGTGTTTTGCTGTATCTAGACCCATAGCGTATATGGTAAATAGCTTAGTCATAATAAGAAATGTGCCAAAATGTAGTTAGTGCTGAACAGTAGATCTTTTTTTTTTTCTTCTTTACTTTTTTCCAGCCTTCCCAAATTTTCTAAGATTGGGATTTTGGTTTTTTGATCATGGGAGGAAATAAAAGAAAAGAGGAAGGAATGACATTTACCAAGATTTAGTAACCATGGTACCCATGAACTAATGGCTTCTTATTCTCACCTAGGCGCCATCTTTGAAAAAACACTTCCCAGCCAGGCATGGTGGCGCACACTTGTAATCCCAGCATTCGGGAGGCTGAGACCGGAGGATCCGGGTTCGCAGCCAGCCTCAGCTACCTAGTGAGGCCCTCTGCAACTTAGTGAGACTCGGTTTCAAAATAAAGAATAAAAAAATAGGGCTGGGGGGTGTAGCTCGGAGGTAGAATGCCCCTGAGTTCAATCCCCAGTACCCCCCCCAAAAAAAAAAGAAATAAAAAACACTTCCCTTATTGCACTGAAAGGGAGCTCATTGAGGCTCAGACACCACTCAGACCCCATGTCCCCAGGAGCTCAGCAGCCTGGTTTTCTCAAGGTGGCCTCTCTGTTAGCTTGTATGCCAGAACATCTCGACTATTTCCTTCCTCTCCAGAGATTGAAGGGCCACCCCTCCAGGCTTCCCTACAAAACTGCATCGTTGACCCTTGGGGAAAAACTGGGCCTGGGGTTGAGTGGGGGATTCAGGGGTTGAAAAGCAGCCTTTCCCACCCATCAGGCTGTGCCCCTGGCTGTACATCAGGAAGATTTGTAGGCAGGAAGTAAGATGCGGTGCCCCTGTCTCTCTGTCCCTGCATATGAATCTACATGTGTTGGTGGTAAATTCTCCTTAGCCTCTCATCCTCTTTTTCCTAGACTCAGCCATTTTCCATTATTTTCTCTCTCATCTGCAACCTGGTGGCTTTCCTGTGACGGCATTGCTTTGTGTTAGACCTTGAACTTTGGAGTTAGATATATTTGAGGTCAAATTCTGGCACACTTAACCTCTATTTCTTCTTCTATGTAAAAAGAGTATGCAGTTGGCCCTTTTCCTGCAGGTTCTGCATCCAGATTAAACTAATCATGGATCAAAGATGTTTGAAATTTTTTATGGTTATATTGAACATATTTTCTTGTCATTATTCCCTAAACAATATAGTATATAACAACTCTTTATATAACATTTATATCATATTAATTATTATGAGTAATCTACAGGTGATCTAAAATACCTAGTAGGTTATATGCAGATACTACAGACTTGAGCATCTTTGGATATGGGGGGAGGGGAAGGGCAGAAGGGTAGCTCCTGGAACTAAACCCCCAAGGATACCTACCAATCATAGGATCATTGTTACAGTTAAAAGAGATGAATTTAGGATAATAGCTGGCATATGTATTTGTAAATGTACAAGCAGTTGTTAATTTTTTATTATTATTCCCTTTGCCCTTCTCAAGCTGAGTCAGCTATATAAAATTTGCACCAAAAAAATATGGCAAGTGTATTGAATTACCATAAAGGTGACTTGGGTGGTTGTATGCGTGTTCATGGTTGTATGCGTGTTCACACATGTGTGCACATGCAAATAAGGAATAGCTGTTTTCATTACTTCCCAAGCTAATAAACTTAACCACTTATGGGTGGGAAAATTAACCACAGATATTTTTTTTAAAAAGAAAAAAGTTACTAACTAGTTTTAATATAGAGAGTGCTTACTTAGCATGCGTGGGGTCCTGGGTTCAGTCCTCAGCACTGCAAAAAGAAAAAAAATAAAAGCGTTTGAATGTGTTTTCTTTCTGTCATAGTCACAAGCATAACAATGGACAGCCCATTTGGTTTACCCTGGGCATCCTGGAGGCTCTCAAAGGCTGGGACCAGGGCTTGAAGGGGATGTGTGTCGGAGAGAAGAGAAAGCTCATCATTCCTCCCGCCCTGGGCTATGGAAAAGAAGGAAAAGGTAGTAACACTTCTACTTTTCTTACTGTAGCACTAGAGTGCTTCTTCTCTAGATTGGTAGAAAGAGGTTAGGGTGACTGCTGTGTATTTTCTTTTCTCTAGAAATAAATAGTGGGCTTGTATTCCCTTAGGAAATATGATTATGTCTTGACTATCAATTGGACTGGCCAGTTAAGGTCATAATATTCAAATGGGCCACTGAACTAACAATGAAATAAGATTCTGGAACCTCGAGCTCTATTAATACTTTTTAAAAATTGTGGTAAAATTCATATAATATTACATTTACACTTCAGTGATTTTTAGGTACCTAGTTCAGTGGCAACCATCAACTGCTACACGTCCCCAGAACTTTTTTCATCCTCCCAAACTGAAACTCACCAAATTTTTTTAACAATGCAAGAAGAAAGATCACTCAATGTAAGTGTTTTGATTGGTTGAGCTTTTGATTTGGACAGATTATTAAGGCACTGAGTGTGGTTTTACATACAGACTGTGACTTATAAGCATGAAGTCTCCCATTGTAATAAGCAAAGCTCTTATAGGGATTCCTTTTCATCCTCATTTTAAAATTTGCTGATAAAAGTTTTGATAATGTAAAGAATAATGGAGTGACTTGAAAGGAGTTCAGCTTTCCCTTTGTCACAAAGCAGAAGCAAAGAAGCTGGCTGGTCCAGAGAGCTTTCTTGCCGGTGTGTTCTGGTGCAAAGTGAGACCCCAAGCAGTGTTTCTGAGGGCTCCCTGGTGGTTTGTATCAAAAGGCCTTAAGATGTTTATGGGCATTAACCCTACAATTCCGTTACTGGAATCTAATCTAAGGGGGTTATTAGATACTGAGAAGGATTTGTGAACAGGATATGTATCACTGCATTGTTGCTAATAGCAAAAAATTGGAACCAACCTAAGTGTGTAATAAGAGTTTAGCTAAATAAAATATAGCCCACTTACTAAAAATGACATTCTTAAGAAATTCTGTCTAAAATATATACAATATAAAAGCAAAAATAAAGCTACACACTTACTATGATAGTAAGTATAGGGGAAAAAGTATATACACGTCAAAAGCGAATCACAAGGAAATAAAAATGTTAGCAACAGACTGTGATACTTGGAATTATACTTACTTCTGGTTCTACCTTCCAAATTCTCTACAATGAGCATATATTACATAATGAAGAAAAAACCCATTTTAAGTAGTCATCAGAACCGGACAGAGAACTCTGATATGATATAAATATAGACATTAGAGCATCTGCAGGTCCAAGTTTAACCATTGACAAAAGAGGGGTCAGGATTCTTAGTCCCAATTTCCTAAGAAGGAAATTAAGAGCAGCTGACTGTGAAGTATGACATATTCTAAAATGGGCTTAGCTGTGTAAATTATATTCATAAGATAGGATTTACTAACCAAATTCAATTCTTATTTTAATTTTAACCCTCTTCTGAGAAGAAGATCCAGTATCTAAGAAACATTTCTCTGATGCTTAAAAGTATTCTTTCACGCTCTTGTATCTTTATTGCCCCACCTGTGATATTTATATGTGTAGGATTAGTCTATTTCTCTTTCTCATACTGTATTTAACTCTGTTTTACTTCATAACATATACAGATCTAAATTTGAGTCATCTCCTTCAAACTGAGTGCTATGAAACTAATGCTCCTAATATATATTTAACACTAATTTTGTAGTCTTTTAGTACACGCTTGCACGCCTCCTTGGAAAGATACCAGCTTTCTCACCGATCTAGTAGTGCATGCCTCTTCTCTGTCTCCATCTGGAATGGTAAGCTGAGGCTCACAATTTAAGTGTGGTTGCCTTTGAAACTTACAAATGTTCTTTTATGAGAAATATGGGGGGAGGAGAGGAGCAACTAAGAAACATTTAGCAAGCCGGGCGTGGTGGCGCAAGCTTGTAATCCCAGCATTTGGGAGGCTGAGACTGGAGGATCTGGGTTCGCAACCAGCCTCAGCTACCTAGTGAGCCACTCCATAACTTAGGGAGACCCTGTTTCAAAATAAAGAATAAAAAATAGGACTGGGGACTCAGAGGTAGAATGCCCCTGAGTTCAATCCCCAGTACAAAAAAAGAAAAAAAAAATTTAGCAAGTTTACCAAGACCTCTATATTAAATATAGTTATAAGGAAAAAAGTTTCAAAAATAAATTGCCCAAGCTGGGCGTGGTGGCATACGCTTATAATCCCAGTGCTTGGGAGGCTGAGACCAGAGGATTTGGGTTCACGGACAGCCTCAGCTATTTAGTGAGGACCTCTGCAACTTAGTGAGACCCTGTTTCAAAATAAAGAATAAAAAATAGGGTTGTGGGTGTAGCTCAGAGATAGAATGCCTCTGGGCTCAATCCCCAGTACCACAAAAAATAAATAAATAAATAAATAAATAAATAAATAAATAAATAAATAAATAAATAAATTGCCCATACTTCCCAGAAGGGTTTATTTGCTTTTATTTGTTGTTATTGTTTTTCAGTACACTGGGACTTTAACAAAGCTCTTTTCACTTTAAAGATTTTTTAATCTCCTTTCTCAGAAGTTCATTTAAATTTCTCCCCTTCCAAGCCGGGCATGGTGGTGCACCCTTGTAATCCCAGCATTTGGGAGGCTGAGACTGGAGGATCCGAATTCATGGCCAGCCTCAGCTGCTTAGTGAGGCCCTCCGCAACTTAATGAGACCCTGTTTCAAAAAAATAAAAGAATAAAAAAATAGGGCTGGGGCTGTAGTTTGGAGGTAGAATACCCCCAGATTCCATCCCCAGTACAGCAAAAATAAATAAATAAATAAATAAATAAATAAATAAATTTATTTCTCCCCTTTCATGAAATTTCTATAGAATATATATACATATATATTTACAAATTATATATTCTATATAATGTTCATATAATATTCTGCATCCAAGGGGGCGTTTCCTGACTTTTTGAAAAATCCAAACCTTCCTATATTATTTGGACAATCTATATAAGAAAATTATAGCTCACTAACATATATTGAGAGCTTACTATTTATCAAGCATAAAGCTGAGTGTTTTATTTTTGCATAGGTTTTCTTCCTTCATCCTCAAGCAGAAGATATTGTCATCTGTATTTTATGGATGCGAGGACTGAGGCTTAGAGATAGGCAGGGGTGAACTTCCATATTAGACAGTATGACAACAGGGCTCCCTTGATTACATACTGCCTCCCAGTGGTTAGAAATGACAGACTTGTAGAGCAGGGCTTCCTTACCCGCTATTTAGTAAATTACTTGTAATAGAATTAACCCTGAATGATCTAAAGCCCTTTAAATCATTCTTGACATATAATATGTAACATATTAATTATATTTGAGGTTTAATATTCAGCATATTTGGTACATCTGTATATTTATTTGTATGTAATTTTATATATGTATGAATATATAATTTATATATATATAATTTTTCCCTTTTAATTGCTAAGCCAAAAATAGAATGCTTTTGCTATACTAGTTTGGATTATTCCTTCTTTATCCTATTTGTTTGAGTAAAAAATAATTACAGTTTAAGTAATTATTTTAAGGAATCTTAAATCTACAGTTTAAGTAATCTCCTGTGTGGCAATCTTAGGAAGGCTTTTCATTTAATTCAGTTAAAAAAATATTTTGTCTAGTGCCATGAGTTCTCTGTTATTAAAGCTTTTTTTTTTTTTTAATGGTACTAGAGATTGAACCCAGGAGCATTCTACCTATGAGCTACACCCCCAGACCTATTTTATTTTTTATTTTGAAACAGGGTCTCACTAAGTTGCGGAGGGCTTCACTAAGTAGCTGAGGCTGGCCTCGAACCCAGATCCTCCTGTCTCAGCCTCCCAAGTACTGGAATTATAAGCATGTACCACCATGTCCAGTTTATTAAAACTTTTGAATATTTTAAATAAAACTTTCCCATCTCTTTTCTAATGTCAGGTAAAATTCCCCCGGAGAGTACACTGATATTCAATATTGATCTCCTGGAGATTCGAAATGGACCAAGATCTCATGAGTCATTCCAAGAAATGGATCTCAATGATGACTGGAAACTCTCAAAACATGAGGTAATCTTTCCTTCCTTCTGCCTGCGCTTCTTTCTTTGTTCTTCTACATTTTGGGGTGGGGGAGCTCACATTTTTAGAAATATATTTTTAAAGAAAATCCTGGTGCTATTGATTTTTTCATAGGAAGTCATTGTTTTTGAAAGAAATATATTGAGACTTAAAAAGCACTGCTCAGCCAGGCTTGGTAGTGCACGCCTGTAATACCAGTACTTGGAAGGCTGAGTCAAGAAGATCACAAGTTCGAGGCTAGTCTCAGCAACTTATCCAGACTCTTAACAACCTAGCAAGACTCTGCTTGAAACTAAAAAAAAAAAAAAAAAAAGGCTGAGGGTATAGCTCAGAGATAGAATGGCTCTGGGTTCAATCCCCAATACCAAAAAAAAAGTACCATTCAAGAATGTAGCTCCAGAAGAGCACTTGCCTAGCATTCACAATGCCCTGACTCCCACAAAGAGAGAAAGAAAAAAAAACATCAGTCAGACTTTTGCTTTTTTCTTTCTCCCCAATGCATAGAATTCATTGTATCTTGTCCTCACTCTTGAGTCTTTGAAAGTTCCATTTTGCCAAGACCGTTCCCCGAGGAGTTACTGCGTAAGAGAAACAGATGACCTGAGAAATATCTTATATGATAGACAGCTACCGTTTAAAACTGCAGACTGGCTGTTAAATGGACCTTGTAGTGATTTTCTAGCAATTTACAGCAAGCTGTCAACATGGCCAGTTTTATTCCGATTAGCACCTGGAGAAAGGAGCTCTGGCCTGGGTTTTTCCCAGCAGGAGACCTTTCCAGCCTTCCAAACACCTGGTGAGCGGGTGGGAGGGAGGAAGAGAAGGTTCTCCTGTGTCCTGTAGGTTTTCCCAGTCAATGCTGCTTCTACCTGGCTCAGTCTGGCGGCTGTAAGGAAAGGAGTGGAGGTAGGTATTTGTCCCTGTGCTTTTTTTTTAAAAACCTGCCTGTGTTTTCCATTCTGGCCTGGCTGGTCAGAAACCAGATCCTTTTTTAACGCTTTGATCAATTTCATTCTAATGAGGCCAAAAATGATTAAATCTCAAATAAGTTGTTATGAACCAAGGGGTCATGATCTGAAGCCACTAAATTTATCCCATCTCATGGTGTTACCAGCCATATGCCTTTTTTTTTTCTATCCAAGATAAATTGTAATTCCTTCTCTCTCTCTATTTATTTATTTATTTATTTATTTATTTATTTATTTATTTTCCTGGGGATTGAACCCAGGGCATTCTACCTCTGAACTACACCCTCAGCCCTAGTTTATCTTTTTTATTTTGAAACAGGGTCTCACTAACTTATGAAGGGCCTTACTCAATTGCTAAGGTTGGCTGGAACCTGAAATCTTCCTATTTCATACTCCCAAGAACCAGGATTACAAATGTGTGCCACCACACCCAGCTTTGTAATTCCCTTTCATTAAAAAAAAAAAAAATGAATATAAAACACATGGATAAAAAAATGAACCCAAGCCGGGCGTGGTGGCACACGCTTGTAATCCCAACATTTGGGAGGCTGAGACTGGAGGATCCGGGTTCGAGGCCAGCCTCAGCTACCTAGTGAGGCACTCTGCAACTTACTGAGACTCGGTTTCAAAATAAAGAATAAAAAGTAGGGCTGGGGGTGTAGCTCGGAGGTAGAATGCCCCTGAGTTCAATCCCCAGTACTGCAAAAGAAAAACACAAAACAACAACAACAACAAAAAAATGAACCCAATGTAAATGATATTTACTAAGATGTCTTTCTCCTACCCTGTCCTCCTCCTCCCTGGGGTCCCTCCAGTACAGTTTCATTACTCTCCAGTATATACTTCCAGTATTCCTTTGTGTGAATAATATTCTTGTTTCCCTCTTTCTTACATCAAAGGTGACAAAGTGTACACATTGTTTAGCATCTTGCTTTATTCACACGATATATCCTGGAGAGAGACTAATCCACAGATTTTCATCATCCTTTTTTCTTCTTTCTTTTTACAGCTGCATAAAGTCACTTTAACCTCCCTATACAGCGTATGTTTACAGGTTTGGGATAAGGGGAGAGAGGCATTAAAATTGCTGGTCTAAATGAGTAGAGTGGGGATATTATTAAAAATGATAGTATCAGTCAAATTGCATGATGGTAGATCTATTGAGAAATTGGGAACATTATTTTGTCTATTTTTTTAAGCATGTTAATGAAAATGAAAAAAATACAGTCTAGACACTCATTGGGGTGGACTTGGCTTTAAATTTTGAGATCGGAAGGCTCAGTCAGTATGGTGTGATCACATCAGGCCCATGGTTCCTTCTATTCCTAGATGCTTATTCAACTAAAAAATACCACATTTAATCTGGCTTTAGGAGGAGAGTCTGAAATTCTGACTCTTGGTAGAAAAGAAGATCTGGTTAATCCTGTGAATTGAAAGACAGCTGTCTTTCAAGTGGTCAGCTTTATTTAGATTCCGATTAAGAACGGGCAGCCTGGGTCACCAAGCCAAGCTGGTGGAGGAGTTCTGTATTAAGTGGGCTGGGTCTGTGGCCATTCTTCAGGCCCCTCCCCAGCCACTGCTGTGTTTCATGGCAGGGACACCTAGGGGAGATCCTGTCAGATAAACACGATCTGTTGAAGGACTATTGAAAGCACTTAAGGTTTCTCTCGGTAGAATATTGGAAATCATGATTTTTTTTTTTTTTTTTTTTACAAATGTTATGTGAACATTAGGTAGACATCTTAAATTAAGAAATTTTTTTTTTTTTGCCATTTCCATTGTTTATTTCAAGAGGTTCTATGCCAGATGTTCTCTGAAAAGTATTAAGACCCCTACGTGTGTGTTTTTGACATTCAGTATAGAGGAATTTGGAGTAGTTTCAAACACAGATTGATTTCTGCTGTATTTTCCATATTAAAAATCAGCTCTTCGTATGTTTTTCCAAGGAAACCTCCTTATAGGCTAACTCATACATTAGAATATGAATCCTGTCTTCTAGAACTAATGGGTTACTTTGATAGTGTATCATCCTTGTAGACCTTTGCTCTAGCATGTGCAGGCCGTGGGCCAGGAGGACATATTGCTTGCCTTGCAGATGAGATAGTAAATGACAGCTGCAGAGTGGACCTCTGCCTACTAAAGCCTCCCTTCACGATAGCTTTAGCTTGCATACCTGTAGCCAGTCTTAGACAGCAGGAAGATGACAAACAGTGGTGTGCTGGGCCTTCTGTGGATGTGGAGAAGATTTGGGGAACAATCAGGGTTATTTTAAAGCCAAGGAGCAATGGAAGAACTTGATAAAAGAGATGGCATCTAGGTGACTAATCTTAGCAAGACGTAGATAGCAAGAGCCTTTCCAAGCAGTAAAGGAAAGCAAGGTCCAAATGGAAGGCAGAACTCTGGCTAGCGCCAGTCTTCAAACCTTCTGGGAGGCAGGCATAGGCATGGTGGCTTGTGCCTGTAATCCCCAGCTACTCAGGAGGCTGAGGCAGGAGGATCACAAGTTCAAGGCCAGCCTGGGCAACTTAGTGAAATTCCATCTCAAAGTAAAGTGAAATTAAAAAGCTTGGAGATTGCCTAGCATGCACAAGGCCCTGGGTTCAATCCCCAAGAGCGTGTGTGTGAGTGTGCGTGTACACACACACACACACACACACACACACACACACACACACATCCTGGGACTGCTCTACTCGGTGGTAGAGCACATGTTTAGCATGCATAAGGCCCTGGGTTCAATCCCTAGCACCAAAACAAACAAACAGAACAACAACAACCAGAACAAGAACAAAACTCACAAATAAAAAAGAAAAGCATTCCAAAAAATTCCATGGTGGATCATTTTTTTAAAAACCTAAAAACACTGGACAAATTTCAATAATGTCTTCAGTGGAACACAAATGAAAATGAATAGCTTATTTTTGTCAAGGATATTTGGGGAGTGATTTTATTTTATTTACTTTCTTTATTTTTAAATTTTTCAGTGCTGGACATCCAACCCAGGGTCTCATGTATGATAGGCATGTGCTTAACACTGAGCTATATCTCCTGCCCCTTTTTTGCAAAATAAGTTTTTCTCTACCTAATTTTATTCTACTACATACTTGATTACATTAATAGCTTTTGATTTCTATAATGTATCTTAGTTTGGATAATGTAAATTATAGCTTTTGTTTTTGTTTTTTTTTGTTTTGTTTTTTTGGTACAGGGGTTTGAACCCAGGGTCATCATTCTACCTCCAAGCTACAGCCCCAGCCCTATTTCCTTTTTTATTTTGAAACAGGGTCTCACTAAGTTGCTAAGGCTGGCTTCCAACCGGAAATCCCCTGTCTCAGCCTCCCAGGTACTGGGATTACAGATGTGTACCACCATGTCCAGCTAATTGTAGCTTTTTGTTAAGCCAGAAAAAAGTGTATCATAATTTGTTTAAAATATTCTTTGGTCATTGAGAGACCAAAAAAGTAAAGAGACGTAAAAAGTTAACATATGAGGGTTTTTTCTCTCTTCACAAATTTATGGAAATCAAATATTGAAAATTCCTGGAAGAGGATCTGAGGATATAGCTCAGTGGTAGAGCACTTATCTAGCATGTGTGAGGCCCTGGGCTCAATCCACAGCACTATTAAAAAAAGACTTGGTAATGATACTGATAATTTTAGGAAAATTAATAAACTACCTACTGATTTAAAAGCATATATTTTTTTCGGTACTGGAGATGGAATCTGGGGGTATTCTACCTCCAAGCTACAGCCCTAGCCCTATTTTTTATTCTTTATTTGGAAACAGGGTCTCACTAAGTTGCAGAGCGCCTCACTAAGCAGCTGAGGCTGGCCGCGAACCCGGCTCTTCTAGTCTCAGCCTCCCAAATACTGGGATTACAAGCGTGTGCCACCACACCCAGCTTAAAAGCATATTTTATTCAGTAGTTTTGGTGTCTTTCCATAGACGATATTAGCCCAATCTAGTAGAAGAATATACTATGTATAGCATACTTTGATATTTTAAAAGTTATAGTAATTCTAAAACCATTTTTAAATGCTGGCAAACATTTTTTAACAAATCCTACCTGTTATCATTTCCAATTAATTTATCGATTTTGAAAACAAATTAAGCAAAACACCAAAATAAGGTTGAAATTTAGTAAAATTGTATTGTTATTTTTACTTTGTTTTGAAATATTTTTTAAAGATATTTACATGCTGGTTTAATTTTGTGTCTTAGTGTGGATTTACAGATTGACTGAAGGTATCCTAATCCAGGAACACAATTAGGTTGGGGACTAGTTTGATACTATCTTCAATTCTCCCATGAATGTAGCATTTCAGAACTAAACGTTGTATCAGTAGGACTGGGCTATGTGTGGAACCTAATAAAGTAATCATTTTTCAGACATGAAGGAGAGAGATACATATAATTTGGAGTCATGGGATATTAATGTACAATTTAAGGATTAAAAATGTTTATAAATCAATTGCTAACAATGGATTATTAAATAAAAAGTGTAAAACTACAAGAATAAAGATGAGTTCTCAGCTTAAGAAGTCAAACCAAAAAAGCAAGTAATATGTTTTCGTGGTGTATTTTTCAGGTAATTAAGCCCGACATTCAATTAAGGATTCTCTGCACAATAAAAGCTTTATCTCTGCCTCTGAGCAACATTTTGTTTCTATTACAACAATATAGCAACGGGTTTTTTTTTTTTTTTTTTTTGCAGTACTGGAGATTAAACTCAGGGGCGTTCTACCTCCGAGCTACACTCCCAGCCCTATTTTTATTCTTTATTTTGAAACAGGGTCTCACTAAGTTGCGGAGTGCCTCACTAGGTAGCTGAGGCTGGCCGAGAACCCGGATCCTCCGGTCTCAGCCTCCCAAATGCTGGGATTACAAGCGTGCGCCACCACGCCCGACTTTATAGCAACGGTTTTTAAGGGAAAAACTTACTTATAATTTTTTTTGCTGTAATTAGAAATAAATCATAAAGTAGTTGTTGAGTGGTTATTATATATTGTTATATGAACTACTAGTCCATGTGTGCGGTATTGATTGCCTCAGTGCGAGTATCTTGTGAATCAAAGTTATTCACGCAATCCATTCTTTTGTAGGTTAAAGTATATTTAAAGAAGGAGTTTGAAAAGCATGGTGCAGTTGTGAATGAAAGTCATCATGATGCTCTGGTGGAAGATATATTTGATAAAGAAGATGAAGACAGAGATGGATTTATATCAGCTAGAGAGTTTACATATAAGCACGATGAGTTGTAGAGCTGTGTCTGCCCAGTTTACATAGCATCCATCTTTAAAGAGAAGCTAGTCCTGTTTAAAGAAGAATTTATTTTTAAGAAAGTTCTGTTCTTGCTTTTTAAAATTTTATGTTGTTTTTCTGATTAGTATTTAAAGAACCCCTTAGGGTTTCTAAGTATCCATTTCTTTCTGGTAAGTTATTGGGAAGAAACAATTAATTGTCTTTGAATAGAAGATTTCTGGTTCACTTTCACATACAAAGCCTTGTTTTCCTTGCTTACTCGTGCTTTTTAAAATATTGCAACTGAGAACATGTCACAACCTGAGGCCAGGTTATAGCATAAATGAGCACCCTATATTTTAGCTTCCCCGTGTTTCCTCAAAGTTAGATACTGACATATTTGAAAAGCCTTTTTGCAATAGCTCATGGCTTATTGTTTTCATGTTATAATGAATAATTTGTCTTTGCCTCTGAGTCTTTGCGGAAGGACAGGAGGACTTGATGCATTCCCAGCTACTGTGTTTGCTGAGTGAGTAGCAAAGTTAAAAATTATGAAAGTGTATGCATTGAAACATTCTGCCTAGGACTTGAGCTCCATAAAGCTGGATTCCTAGTGATGGCCTGTTAAGACAGATGGGACGAATCATTTATGTGCTTGTTTCTTTGTAATAAAATGTATCAAAATATTGTGACTCTCGTAGCAAATTTGTATTTATATATGATGTTTATTTTTAAATTAATTTCTATTGGTGCATTACAATTGTACATTGCAGAGAGATTCATACATGCCCACATCACTTGGTCTGTTCCCCTCCCCACACCTCCCCCAGCCCCTGTCCTCTCTCCTCCTACATGATAGTGAGATTAACAAAGATACATTCATACACCCACATAACATTATTTGGTCCATTTCCTTCCCCCAAACCCCCTCTCACCACTCTGCTGATCTCTAATTTTCATGAGCTTGTTTTTCTTTCCTCTTTTCCCTCTAACCTTTCCATATGAGAAAAAATATACAGCCCTTGATTTTCTGCCTCTGGCTGATCTGACTTAGCCTGATGCTCTCCAGTCAAGGCTAGCAGATTACCCTCCTGATTCTTTAATGAAAAAAGTTTACAACTAGTATGTTATATCACAGTAACATTTTATCCTAAGAGAAATGAACTAGCCAACCAAAATTTTCCCATTTTTGCCTCATCAAAGAATGACGTGACCTGCAGAGCTACAATTGAATAGACACCTATCCTGGGTGTTTGAAAAAAGTGATGATTTTATACTTTTAGCTCAAATTGACTTTTATCCATAATACTTAGGGGGAAAAAAGTTCCCAAATCTCCACTTACTAGGAATAGTCCTTCATAGTTTATGAAATCATATCAAGTGCATTATCACTAGTAATTTGTGTATATGGTGCTAGGGATCAAACCTAGGAGATTTCATATGTTAGGCTAGGACTCCTCCCCTGAACTTCACCCCCAGCCCCCAAATGCATTATTGTCTTTGATTCTCATTGCTCAGAAGTCTATGAAACCAAACCAAAGCAAAATCAGGGCCCCAATCTAAGAACCAATCAGGGCCCAGATTTAAGAACCAAAGGAGTTGCCATGCTAGTGGATATTACTGTGCCTACTTTATGGATGAGAAAATTGTCACTCAAAGAGTTATTTTTATGTCCAAGGCCAACAGTTAACCTGTAGAATCAGTGGTTAGTCCCCAAATTCACTGAATACCTTCTGTCCTACACTAAGAAAAAAAAATGGTAAGTTTGTTTGAATCCATTGTTCCTAATCGTCCTAAGTTTGCTCATAATTTTTTTTTTTTTTGTCTTTGGGTTCTTTTCCTTTGAAGACTATTTCCTGGTTGTTTCTGGAGCATTGGAATACTTCCCATGATTCGGGAATGACTCTGGTTTCATAAAATAATCTTGGGGTTATCTCTGAATTGCCTGGGAGCAGTGAGAGACTCCAGGTGTAAGTCTTAGTTCTTTCACTCCTCTTTGGTTTGACTTGGTTTGGTGGTTGTTAAGAATGATGAATAATTACATCATATATAGACTACTTTCACTAATTGTGTGTTTCCCTCACTGAAACATGAAGTTCTTGGGAAGAATATTTAACACCTTTATCTGAATAAACAACTATATCTTGAGAATTATTAAGCCATCACTGATGCTTTCCTGAACCTGAAGAGGCTCTAAGTCAAGGTACAGAAAAGCTTACGTGCACCTCGAAGGAAGGAAAATTGCTTTTCCTAGGGAGAACCTGGATAGACATGGCTGATGCCACCTGTGGTGGAGAAAAGTCAGTTTTTATTGTTTAGGAAGCATATTGCATTATCTTGTGTGAACTTGTATCAATCCTCATGTAAACATTCGTATACAAGTGTGAGATGAAAACCTACACATAGATTCTGGCTGTGTTTAAGTTGTCTCTCTTTTGGGCGTAGCTATATATACCTTTGTATCCTTTCACTAGGGGGATTGATCAGCCATGAACTGTGACTTCTCACGTATACAATTTGACTCATTAATACTGTTCTGTGTGTCATATTTAAATGTACATGCCTATGTACATACTTAAATGTACATGCCTATATATTCTCAAAATAAAGTTTATTGGGGAAATAATTGGGTTTTTGTTTTGTGATACTGGGAAACGATCCCAGAGCTAAGCAAACGCTCTACCATTGGGCCACAGCCATAGCCTTTCTTTCTCTGTTTACATTTTGTGACAAGGTCTCTCCAGGTTGCCCAGGCTGGACTCCACTTCCAACTTTTTATCTTTTTCTCAGACTCCTGAATAGCTAGGATTATAGGTGAGCCTTACCACGCCAAACATTAAA
>PVLC010023535.1:0-25624 GCA_004027655.1 Graphiurus murinus
TTATCATGTTTTTTTTTTTATTGATTTCTACCTCAACTTTTCCTCAAATAATACAGGATACACTCTGTATTATTCAAATCTTTTGAAGTTTGTTGAAACATTGGTTATGTCCTAGCATATGGTCAATTTTGATGAATGTTCCATATGCTTAAAAAGAACGTGTTCTTCTGTTTCTGCTGTGGTGTTCTGTGTTACTTGGATCAGGATTATTAATCCTGATGTTCAGTTATTCTGTATCTTTACAGAATTTTTGTACTGCTTGTTTTTAGTTACTCAGAGAAGAATGTAAAAACATCTCAGAATGATTATGGACTTATTTCTAGTTTAGTTCTATTAGTTTTTGCTTACTTTTTTTAATTTTATTTTTTGCTTACTTTTTTTTAAAGGTTAAATTATTAGGTACATACACCTAATAATATAATGTTGTAGGTTTTGTATTTTCCAGGTGGGTTGATTCTTTTTTCATCATGAAATATTCCCCTTTCTTTTGTAATTAATAGTGTTTCTTTTCTTTCGTTCTTTTTTTTTTTTTTTGTGGTACTAGAGGTTGAACCCAGAGGCATTCTACCTCTAAGCTACACCTCCAGCCCTATTTTATTATTTATTTTTGAAACAAGGTCTCACTAGGTTGATGAGTCTCACTACTTGTTGATACTATCCTGGAACCTGTGATCCTCCTGTCTCAGCCTCTCAAGTACTGGGATTCCAGGTGTGCACTACCATGCCTGGATATGTTTTAGTGTTTCTTGACTTAAAATTGGCATTGTTCAATATTAGTATGTCTCTGTTTTGATTAGTGTTTTCAGGGTATACTTTTTCTATTCCTTGAATCTCAACTTTTTTGAATGCTTATGTTTAATGCATCTCTCTCTCTGCCCCCGTGTGTGTGTGTGTGTGTGTGTGTGTGTGTGTGTGTGTGTGTGTGTGTCTTTTTTAGTGGTATTGGGGATTGAACCCTTCTATCTCCAAGGTACATCTCAGCCCCCCCCCATTTTTTTTTGTACTGGGGATGGAACCCAGGGACATTCTACCTCTGAGGTATACCCTCAGTCCTATTTTATTCTTTTATTTTAAAGCAAGGTCTCACTAAGTTGTAGAGGGCCTTTTAAGTTGCTGAGGCTGGCTGCGAACTTGTGCCGAGTGTGATCCTCCTGTCTTAGCCTTCCAAGTATGGGGCTTACAAGCATGTACCATCACACTTGGCTATCCCAGCCCTTTTTTTTTTTTAAATTTTTTTGTTTTGAAACAGGATCTCACTAGGTTATTGAGAGCCTTGCTAAGTTGCTGAGGCTGTTCTTGAACCAGTGATCTTCCTGTCTCAGCCTCCCAAATACTGGGATTTCAGGTGTATGCCACCATGCCTGGCTAACCTCCTTTCCTGAAGGTGAGGGAAAGCAATCATGGAACAGAGGAACAGGGGAATGTAAGCCAAGATCCATGGCAGGAATGGGGCGATCATGTGATTTAAGTCAACACAAGGTGTCCACAGAAGTGGTTCACATTTGCCACTCTTTCCTGTCCTCCCAGCATCTCTGTGAGTGTGGCATTATTGCCTTCCTTTAGAGATGAGGGAAATGAGGCTCAGAGGCTTGCCTGATTGTTACATACCTTATGAGAAGAGGGAACACCTGACTCCAGGCAGCCAGGTTAGAAGTGAGCAGCCTCTGGAATTAAATATAGTGGCCAGATGTGGATGGGCTGTTAGTCAAGCTGGGAGTTATTTTTAGTAGGCAATGTGGTATTCTCAGAGCTTTGTAATGACAGATTTCTGTGTAGCTGGTACCTTAAAGACATTTATCTGGTGGCATTACAGAAGAGAGGGGAAAGGAGGAAGACCAATTAGGAGCCCCATGCTGTGGTCTGGGCTGGAGGGGACAGAATGACCTTTGAGTCTCTGAGGGCATCCCTGGCTGGGAGGGGATGAGGAACAGGAGTAGATTGACTTGCGTTGGGTCTGCTTTCTTCTTACTCCTTTGGAATTTAAGATGAATTGCTGAAGGGCTTCTCTTATTGAATTTTCCTCTGAGGAGTCTCAATTCAGGGAGTGGGGGAAATCAGAAGACAAAGAGAAGAGAAAACAAACCAAGAAACCTTGCACTTGGCATGGAAGAAGAGGGAGGAGCAAAAGGAGAGACTGTGTCACTGTGTCAGGCCCTCAGCCCCCACCTGAATGCAGCTCATTTGCTGTGAGACTATGAATAAGTGCAGCTCTGGTAAATCCCATGAAACCAAGGAACTCCCTCGAAGTAGCATGCCTGAGCCCAAACTGGGAGGCAGAAATCTGTATTTACAGGTGGCAGCCTCCCTATTTGGTATCCATTTGCTTAATGAATTCTGTATAATGACATGAATTATTTCTAAAAATCACGAAAAAAACCCTTTAAAAATCATATTTTAAAAAACTGCTATTCTTTGTATGACAATTCATAGTGGGAGACTTTTATACATGTCTCCATAGCTATGTAGTGGGTTTCAATGATTTCTTTTTTAAAAATTGCGAAGCTACAGTTTGTGTTTATTGGCTGTGACTTACCTGTTCTGTGCTCCTTTCCCTCCTTTGGCAATGTGCGGTTTACCACAGGGCTCTCCACCAGCACCCCCGCCCTCTCAAGTACAGTGGGGGAATATGTGTAAGACTTGGCTGGTCTTTCGTCTTTGCAAATCTATTTGCAGAATTGAAACCTGAAATTCAGTCCCATTAAGATGGAAATGACAGATACTAGTTCAAAGTGTACACCAGAGGTATTTGCATAATAGAGCCGGTCTATCTTTAGCAAATGTTTATTGAATGTCTGTTATGTACCAGGAATGTTTCCAGGTTCTGGGAATACCACAGGAAAAAAGAAATTTCGGGTTCATCTTCTATAAAGTTTATATTCTCACTGGAGAAACAGAAGACAAATACCCAACAAGAAAATACCAAATCGTGGGAGGTGCTGTGAAAGCAATAAATGAATGTGGTGGGGGAAGATGGGGTGAAGGAGGGAGGCTGAGGCTGGCACAGGAAGAAGCCAGCTGCCGGGACAAAATCCAAAGGTCTTTGGCCAACAGAACAGTCACGGTGAAGGCCTGGTGGTGGGATCAGGGTTGGCCCGGCCCAGGAGCAGAAGGCAGCAGAGCCTGAAGGTGGACAGGGAGAGGCTTAGTGACAGATGAGGCTGGAAACACAGGCAGCCGCCAGATTGTGCAGGGCCTCAAGGGCCAAGGTGACAAGCTTAATCCTGGTACCTTTGGAGGTTGCTAAGCAAAGCAGTGAACTGCTCTGATTTGTGTGCTGAGGCGATCGCTGTGGTGTCCCTGTGGGAAATGGATTAGAGGGTGGACACGGGGTGGACTGGGGATTGTTGGCATCGTCCAAGCAAGAGATGCAGGATAGTGGAGATAAAGAGAAATGAATGGATTGGAGATATGGTTCCGAAGTGGGGTTTGAGGGAGTGAGGAAGGTACTGTCCTTTCCTCCACATTTTCAGTTGGAATGGATGTTTTCAGGGCATATGAACTAGTTTGTACAATGATTTAACCAAAATATTGGAAAAGATTTAGTTGGCATTCCGTTTACAGGACTTTGCCATTGAAAATGAAACTCAGTATGTGTAGAATACTACTTGTTATTTTGGAGCCCTGTGGTCATTGTTAAAATGTCTTTTAAAGCATTGTAATATTAAATTATATTCAATAGTTTATAATGTTCAAATCCTCTCAATTATCTATGTATTACAGACTTTCACCAGAATTTTTGGCCAATTAGAATATTGTTCTCCAACTAGTTAATTATGTTTACAGTAGAAGTTACTTTTAGATTTTATATGTCACTGATCCTTTATGATCAAGGAAGAATGCATCTATAGTACAACTACTATTATTATCATTATTGTTTTGATACTGAGGATTGAACCCAGGGATGTTCTACCTCCAAGCTACACCCCCAGCCATTTTTATTTCTTATGTTGAAACAGGGTCTTGCTGAGTTGCTGAGGCTGGGCTCGAGCTTGTGATCCTCCTGTCTCAGCCTCCCAAGTACTGGGATTACAGGCATGCATCCCACACCTGGTTTGCAATTTGTATTTTGAAACAAGATAGGAAGTAAAGCCAGATGTTAATCCAACAGTGATTATCTACAGTGGTAGAAATGTGCATGATTTTTTTTTGTTCCTTTCTGTTTTTTTCCCAAATTCTCTATATAGTGACATGAATTACCTTTTAAAATCATAAAGTTGTAAAATAATTTATTATATTTGGAAAGTCACTGCTTTGTATGTCAGTAAGGTTTGTAGTGTGAGACTTTGACCAAGGGCACAGCTATGGGACATTTGACCATTAATGTTTTTGTTTTTTCTTTTTTAAAAACAGATTTTCCAGAAATTTCCAAGATGTTTACACATACTTAAGGATGCTATGAAAAAAGACAAAATAGTCTTCCCTAGTGATGAGAAGTAAGCTAATGGTGTTAACTCTATCTATGGGATTCCAGGGGTAACTATCCTGTGACTTATTGGGTGATGATAAGTCTGAATATTGTTCTTATTTTTCTTAGCACTTTTAGATAGGCGCTAGGATTTGGGGTAGATTTTCTACAAAATTTTTAAATATTTGCTGTTTTCCTCATATCTAATTTGATGTCTTCACCAATTCAATACTTTCTTTTAAGCCATAAAGACACTGGCATATTTATGGCCTATCAAGACTTTTTAAAGAATCTCTAGCCAGGTGTGGTGATGCACACTTGTAATCCCCATACTTGTGAGGCTGAGACAGGAAGAGTGTAGGTTTGTGGTAAGCTTCAACAACTTAGTGAGGTCTTGTTTCAAAATAAAAGAATAAAATAGGGCTGGGATGTAGCTCGGAGGTGGAATGCCCCTAGATTCCATCCTTAGTAACACACACATACACACACACGAATCTATAGGGTCTAATCTATCATTCCTTTCAGGGATACCTAGCTTCTGGGCCTTATTCCCCATGTAACCCAAAACCACTTAGTATGTATCCAGTCTACTAACCTGGCAGCAAATCCAATGGCCAGAATTTGGCAAGCTAACTTCTCACAGGTGGGAAATTTAAGCATGTTTCTAAAATGGCAGTTGCTTTCAAAAAATTTTTTTTTCTATCCCAACACACTTGAGGGACTCCAACATACTGAAGGTAGTCTGAAGTCAAGGCGTGGATGGGCATCAGGATTTGGGAAGGACAGAGAAGCATTGAGAACGTCCTTGGAGTGGGAAAAAAATTGTTCTTCAGGCCATAACGTTTTTGAATTACCAAACGAGGAGACTGACCAGAAGGTCAATCAAAACCCTGCTAATTGTATGCCCATCCTCTTTTAACTATGGGGAAAAGTAAATTGCTACCAAGAGATCTCTTTGGTTCTGTGGTAGTTTTTGTTACTTTGGGGTTTTGAGTTTTCTTTTATAACTTTTCAATTCAAATATTTCAGATATTACAAAATAAGGTGCGATGAAGAAAAAGATAAAATCTTCTAACACTGTACAAATTCAATGTTCAAGCTGAGTGTGGTGGTGCACACTTGTAATACCAGTAGTTAGGAAGCTGAGTTACAGGAGCATTGCAGGTTTGAGGACAGCTTCAGCAAGTAGGAGATTCTCGTCAACCTAGTGAGATTCTGTTTCAAAATAAAAATAAAGTAGGGCTGGGAGTGTAGATCAGAGGTAGAATGCCCCTGGGTTCAATCCCCAGTGCCACAAGAATACAACAAAAAAATTCTTCAGTACTTCCAAAAATCATACAGAAGTAAATTAAATTAAATATGAAATTGAGACATATGAGCAAATAGAATAAAGAGAAACTTGCCTCGAGAGTAAAAAAAAAAAAAAAAAAAAAGAATGTTTTTACTATGAAGCTGTTATTCTTTGGGATGATGGAAAGAGACTTCTTGTGTTTTGGGAAAGTTTGTGTTTTGCTAAAGCTTTGCCTTAGAACAGGAAAGAGCTCAATGTATAGTCCTTGACCTGCCTTTCTGCTCCCTGTCCCTAGTGTTAAATTCCTGTCTTCTCCCCTTCTCATCTTACATGGAGAGGATGACAAGACCGTGCCTTTGGAGTATGGGAAAAAGGTAAACTAAGAGTGCAGGGCCATTGGGCCATTGAAACACACTTTGCTTATTTCATCCTTTTTTTTTTTTTTTCTCTCTCTCTCAGCTGAGCTTTGATTGGAGCTTTAAGGAGGACCTGTAACATTGTAGGGGATTCTCTGCACCCCTAGGTAGCCATTGAAGCCTGGTTTTGTACAGTGAACGTTAGTGTCTCAGCTACTTAGCTCAAAGGAGTGCTTATGGGTAGAGCTGGCCCATCAGGTATGTGTCTCTTCAAATGCAGAGAACATTTCAGGCTGCTCGTGGGAACCTCCGTGTTGCCTCCATAGAAGTGGCTCTACAAATGGGGATGCAGTTTTTCATCTATTTGTTCATTCATTCATTCATTCACTTATTATTTTGTGTGCTGGTGATTGAACCCAGGCATGCTCTACCACTAAACTACACCCCCAGCCCTTTTTATTTTCTATTTTGAGATAGGTTCTCACTAAGTTGTCCAGTTTAGTTTTGAACTTGCCATCCTCCTGCCTCAGCTTCCTTAGTTGCTTGGGTCCATCGTGTTCCTTGTTTCTTTGCAGTGAGGTGCGGGCAGAGGAAGAATGATTTATCTGTATTCTCTATTAGCTGTGCAGCACTCTGTTCTGTAGCTGTAGAGGCAGCCAGGTGGGAATGCTTTGAGTCCCCACTGTTGCTGATTTAATGAGACAAATCCTCCAAATTGGTTGTTTCTGTACCCTTTAAGGAAAATCGTACTTGGAAGCCATGGCTTTTGAATCCCTGTCTGTCTCTCGTAGCTCTATGAAATTGTGTACAATGCCTACAGGAACAAAGAGAGGGTGAAGATGGTAATCTTTCCTCCTGGCTTCCAACACAACTTTCTTTGTAAAAGCCCAGCGCTATTAAAAACAGTGAGGTAAGAACTGCTTTGCTAAATGTGCTTATCTTCCCATAAAGGCAATTGGGACGGTAGTGACTTACTCAGAGTGGAGAGGGAGCTGATCTAGGTCCTGTTTCTGCAGAGATTTCCTGAGCACGCAGTGGGCATGATGTCTGAGAGCAGTGGAGATCTTCAGTGAAGATTTGGTCCAGATACCACCTGCGATGCGCATTTTCCTTCTGCAGAATTGTACTAGAGCTGCTTGTGTGAGCTGAAACCACTGGTGCTTCCCCAAGTCACTTGTCATTTTAATAAGGAAAAGATGGATGTTTTCATTTAGCTCATCACAGGCCACTTGGTGAACATGCTGAAACCTCACTTTAGAGAATCAGAATTTGGATCCTGTGTAAAAATGTGTAGTCATCAAACGTCCTGGGGATATTTGTGAATAAGTTGGTTGCTTATTCACAAGACATGACATGAATGTCTGTGTCTGCAGCCAAATTCATATGTTGAAAGGTTTCATCACCAAGGTGATGGTGTCAGCAGGTGGAGCCCTTGGGGATATGACTGGGTCATGAGTGCTGGGTTGTCATGAATGGGATTAGTACCCTTATAAACACCCAAAGGGGCTCTTTACCTCTTGCACCATGGGAGACCATGATGAGAAGGTCCCATCTAAGAACCAGAAAGTGGCCCTCACCAGACACCAAATCTGCCAGCTCTTTGAGCATGGATTTCTCATCTCTGAAACCATTAGAAATAAGTTTCTGTTGCTTGTAAGTTATCCAGTTTATGACATTTTGTTATAATAACCCAAATGGATCAAGGTCTTTGATTTGGAATTAGCAATATAAGAAAGGTGCTTCGCTGCAGTTAAAAAAATTTATGTTTCAGTGTAGTTTATTTAAATGGCATTAAAATGTTCCAAGCAATTTTCTAGTTTTCTGAGTAGTTTTGGGGAAAGTCCTTCCAGAGTACTGATCTGCTATAAAGTAATAAATTTTGGCATGTATGGAGGCCTTGGAAATTGACACTTTATTTTTAAGCCCTAAATACAGGCATACATTTTCCCTTCCCAGTCCCAGAGATATTTAGCTAATTATTAGCTAAAAAAAAAAAAAAAAAAAAGACAACAATCAATGAATATTGTAAAAATGTTCAGTCAGTAAGAAGCTATTTTTTTCCTAGAAACATTTTATGATTCAATTTCCGTTGGCTTTGTTCACCCCGTCACTAGATTCATTGGATAGGGAGATCTTCAGATCCGAAGGCTCCATGTTCCAGATATCCCTGGCATATTCCTTGATGGTCCGGTCACTGGAGAATTTCCCCGAGGCAGCTATGTTTTTGAGTACCATCGCATTCCAGGCTTTTTGATTCTGCAAACAACATATGCATACACAGCCCAGGGTCTGAGTGCCCAGCGAGCTTTGTGACAACCATCAGACCAAGCACATTTCATGGGGGGAAATGACAAGAGTGAACTGTGGGGAGTTGTAAATACATTTGCTCCACAGCTGACAGACAGGTGGGGCAGACTGCTTTTTCTCAAATTCAGAGTAGATTTCTCTTAGGAATGAAAAATAAGTATTTTTCACTTTCAGAGAAACCATGGGTGTATGTTCTCTAATTGGTAATTCTTGCTGTGGTCACAGTGTACTGGCATGTAAGCTATATTTCCCCTGCTCAATTTTGAATGGAGATACCTCCCTAACGGGAGAAAGAGACTAACATTCATTGTTTGCAAGATGCCATGTCAAGAGGTTTAACATGTGGCTCACAAAGTCTGAAAAACTCTCTCCTAGAACAGTAGCTATTCCTCAGGCAGACAATGCATGAGAGGCTCTGTTGGCCCACGTAGCTCTTCCTATTCTTTCTGAAGGTAAGTGGCCTG
The DNA here is from genome assembly GCA_004027655.1 of Graphiurus murinus. Lineage (NCBI taxonomy): Eukaryota > Metazoa > Chordata > Mammalia > Rodentia > Gliridae > Graphiurus > Graphiurus murinus. The sequence goes on from PVLC010023535.1 coordinate 8,824, forward strand.
GGAGGTTTATATTGAATCCCCAAATCTTCACTGGGGTTTCAAAACAGGGCGAATAAAGGCCTTAATAAAAATATTTCATAATCTCATAATTTTATGTTAGAGAATATTAAAAGATGTTTGATTTAAAGCCTCATGATTTTGCAAAGGACTCTCAAAGTTCAAAATCCTTAACAATGCATGATAAGCCTCTTAAAGAAAGACTAAAATTACCATAGCACCTTCAGGTACTGCAAAATAGCCTAAAATTAGTTCATCCAGAGTTTGGAAACTTGCTATAATAAGAGGGGAATCAAAGCTTCCTATATTGCTTTCTTCAACTATTTGAATGGATAATGAATAGACTTCCCAGCTATGCAGGTCATGTTTTCTAAGCCTCAACAATGCAGTTATTGTTAAGAGCAGAAAAATGCCACCTGCACTAACAAACAAGCAAGATTGAATCGATGCTGGACTTCTCAATGGGCGTCCTTTGAATTTGGGCCATAAAATTAACAGCGGAGTTCTGCAGAGTAAAATTGACATCCACGTTTGTCCTTGTCCCTGTTCACATTTTCCTCTCCTGCTGTTTTATTTACATTCTCTTTCCCCTGTGTTTGAGTTCCTGGGGCAGCCTGTGGCTGCTCACAGCTTGGCTCAGCCCTAGCACCACCTCCCTTGGTCACAGCCCTTAGCTTGAACTTTCTCTGGTCTATCACTGTTGGGGGACTGCTCAGACTCAAACCAGAATATAAAGGCTGGAAAGAAGAACAGGCTTTAAGTGATCCTGTTTTAAAACCCTGGTGGGCCATTCGAGATGACTGGAGGAACTATCTATCACCTGTCTTGGGAAAGGAACAGAGAAAAATGGTAGTGAAGCCCTCCGGGAGTCCAGGCCCCAAGCTCACCTCCTCCTGTGTCCACTCCTCTGGGATACCTGCTGTTTGCTAAAAGCCTTTCCTATCAGACATAATCAAGCTTCCCACATCTTTACAAAATACACCTAGAGGGCTATTTGATAAAGATGTGTCTTTTTGTATGTGAAGGTTATTCACATGGCTGTAGCTCTCCCCTTTAAAGTACAGTTTTTTGTTTTTGTTCCTTCTTTTTTAAAATTCTAATATAAAGTCTCTCATTTATGTATGTTTACAGTCTATTCCTATAGCTCCACTTCATGAGTAGTGTAGGAGAGGTATTTGCTTTGTAATTTTCAAAGAATAGGGGGTCAGTCCTTATCTCAACAAATTAAGGCTCAGTCTTAGAATCATCTTGGCAGGTTTTTCAAATACTAATGGTGGATCCCACTCACTACTGGGTCAGAATTTCTTGAGGGTTGAAGGAAGGTGGCATGCTTTGAAACTGCTGCCTCAGGGACTGTGATGTGCACCTCTGGTTAGGACCCTGGCATTACAGGCTGCTTGAGGGGATGGGGTGGGGGGACCTTGACTTGTCCACACTGTGTTCTCAGTGCTCAGCACAGTGTTGGCATGAAAAGACCCCCATTCCTCTCTCACAAGTACTTTATATCCTGAGTTTAAAGGACGTGCCTGTTACCTGGTAGATGCTTAATAAATATTTAGTTATTTTGTGATTGATTTTTACTTGGGTACTAAAAACTTCGTAACTTTGTAATTGTTACTGAAATATCAAATCCCAACCTCTGTCTAAACTTGGGAAAACTTGGTTTTGATCTGAATAGCTTGGATAGTTACCTCATTTCTTTTTCTTCCCCTTTCTCTTTCTTTTGTGTCCTGGGGATCAAACCTAGGGTCACACATTATACACACTACCACCAAGCCAGCTTACCTCTTTTTAAGTTGCCCAGTAAGGCCCTGCTATTTAGATTTAATGACAAGAAACAACATTTTGATTAGCCTTAATAAACTGGGTTCTTTTATAAATCTCTACAACTTACCATGTACAGCTGACTGACTTTATCTTGACATTTGACATAGGCTTCATAGTCTGCGAAGACTTTAAACCTATTTTTTTTGTGTGGTTGGAAGAAAAAACAGAATAATAAAAAGATTCATTAACATATTCAAGCTAACATCCCACTTAGAGTTTTCTTTTGTTAGCCAGGTGTGGTGATGTATGCTTGTAATCCCAGTACTTGGGAGGCGTCGAGACAGGAGGATCACAGGTTCGCAGCCAGCCTCAGCTACTTAGGGAGGCCCTCCACAACTTAGTGAGACCTTGTTTCAAAATAAAGAACAAAAAGTAGGGCTGGGGTGTAGCTGGGAGGTAGAATGCCCCTGGGTTCAATCTCCAGTACCACACACACCAAAAATAAATAAATAAATTAAATTAAAATAAATAAAATTAAATTAAAAAGATAAAAATTCTCTTTTGCTTAATGTCAGACATGGTCGATTTACCAAATTCCTATTTCCATTCACAGGAATGTTCACCAGCCCTTGACCTTTGTATGCTTCTTCCCACATGTGAAAATGTCACCATCTATGGATGGTGAGTCAGTAGAAGGAGAACAAGGAAGGCAGGTTGGGGGGTCTTACTCTTAAGCCTTACTGGCTTGGTTGATGGACACTATTTTCCAAGCTTAGGTTAACTGATCACATCACAGCTCTCTGCTAATTACCAAGTGGCATGAAGTTGGTTTAAGGTATTCCTGTCCCCCTTCTACAGCCCACATTGTGCCCATTTCTTGTGGGAACTCACCTGTCATGATAAAATAGCATGTTGATGATGTCTTTGAAGAGGTCAGGCTGCTTGGGAGAAAAGAAGCCATTATCAATTTGATCAATGACCAGCTTCAGCTCTGGAATGGCCTCGTAATATTCTTTTGCCTCATACCTGTGGGGTCAGGGGTGGGGAGGTGATAGCAAAAAGGCTTTGTTAGTGTGTGTGACTGACCACACGTAACTCACACTGCAGTAGCTATAAAAATGCATTCACTGTGGTATATTTGAACCCACCATCTTGTATAATTAATATGCCTCAATAAAAAATAAAAAAATGCATCCAGAAATGCAAGCATTTATAGAAGTCATTATAGATTCAACATGGGTGCAAATGATTTTTTTTTCTAGATCCTAAAGGGTTTTTTTTGTAATTCCTAAATTTGATTCCTTCCTTATAGCCAAAGACACTAAGAGGAGTAGATAATGAAAACCCTAATCATAGAGCAGCAGTCTAACCTGGCAGAATACAGTAAGATCCATTTCAAAGCAAACTTTATGACTCTGAACAAGCATTGTGTTAAGGGAACCAGTTGCATTTTGGACCCACTGATTTTTAAAACTTGTTGCAACTGAATAAAATTTACTTCTAAGGGTCAAGAAGTATATTAGACACCCTCCAAATTTTGTGATCCATGGAAATCCTTGGGCATTACTCTTCATTTCTTGCTTGAATTCAGGCTAAACAACTTATCTAGATATTAAGTTTTCACTGTTCCCGAGTGCTTCTGTATATCCTTCTCTATTCTCTACCGTGTTTTTTTTTTTTTTTTGTCCATCTCTTTGAAACCTTAAAGGAGTACTACATAGTGATTTAAATTATATGCAAAAATCTCCAGCTAGATACTGGTTCATCTTTTGATCAAAGTAAAAACCACAGATACAGAGAGGTGAGCTCCCTTTATTTCTATTTTCTGGGGTTTCTAAGAATACACTCTGGCCAAGAGGCTCCCCTGACCTCTCTTGGAAGAGATTCTGCTGCCACATCTCATGTGGGACACCTGTGTGGGCATGAAGCTCTCTGAGAGCACGCACCCTCCTGGAGGTTACCTGCCCAGCAAAGAGGAGCCACTGTCTCACCCTTTCTTGTCCAAAGCAGCCACATCATATACCCTCATGCCAAAGATGAACAGGTTCTCCTCCCCGGCTTCCTCTGCCATTTCCACGTTGGCCCCGTCCATGGTCCCGATGGTCAGGGCCCCATTCAGCATGAACTTCATGTTGCCCGTCCCTGAGGCTTCCGTGCCTGCAGTGGAAATCTGCTCCGACAGATCTGTGGCTGGAATGACTGTAAGAGAGGCACATTAGCACTAGTGATTCTGTTTCTCTAGAATCTAGAAGTCTAGATCTTCTTGTGTCTGAGCATTTATCTAGCTGGCTTGTAAGATTAACACATGCACAGCAAGATAAACATTCCAATGGTGTGGAGGACACGGTTTACTCTTCCTCCTTGATGTAGGCAGCCACTTTTGTCTGTTTGAGATGTGCTACATAACTATGAGCTTCTATTTTTTTTTGTTGTTGTTTGTTTGTTTTTGGTATGGGAGATTGAACCCAGGGGCATTCTACCTCCAAGTTACACCACCAGCCTTTTCTTTTTTTAAAAAAAATTAAAACAAGTTGCTGAGGGTCTTGCTAAGTTGCTGAGGCTGGCCTTGAACTTATGGTCCTCCTGTCTCAGGTTCCCAAATACTGGAATTTCAGGCTGTGCCACCTTCCCCAGCTTCCAGCATCTACTACTCTTTCTTGGTCAGTAAACTTTAACGACTATCTATTGACTCTGAGGTATAAATGTTGACACTGCATTTCTCTTCTCTCTTTTCTTCTTTCCATTTTTAATAGTTTTTATTTCTTCTAAGCTTTTAAAATATATTGCAACTTCTTTTTTCTTGATCTATAAAACTCTGAGGTCTCTTTTGACCACTCTTTCGCAGGCTGAGGAGATTCTGCATTCCTTCTGCTTCTCACCTCCCTACTCCTACTTTCACTACAGGGAAATAAGTTGCATGCAAGTGAGCTGTGCCCTCTGCCAGACATCACACCTCTGCCCACTCAACCTCATTTCCACACAAATTAGAGCTGCCTGAACTCCCACACCCACCCCAACCACTAAGGTCAGGATCAATTCTCTGCTTTACTCCGAGATTATCTATGAATCAGATTTACATTTATTTGCATCCCGAGGAACCTGGCTCTTTTCTCTTTATGTAGAGAGTTCCTAAACAGTAACCTCAAGGGACCCAAAACCACTGCAGAAAGAGAACATTCTCTTTCTGTCTTTTCAATTTGGAAAATAGGTGAACACACAGTTGGGATTTGTGTGTGGATGGTGCTTTGCCAGAATGTGATGCAAATAGACAAAGGTCCTGGAAAGAGACATAAAGGGACACTGACTTTCTGCCAGCCTCTTCCCACGTGGGAACTCGGTGTGTGATCTGAGAGTGTACATCTGAGGCACATCTAAGCCTCGTGCTCTGGCAGCCTGACGTCTGCCCTCATTCCCTGTTGCAATATGAACACGCAGTGACCAGAGGAACAGCTGGAGGTTGGGGAATCAGTGTTTTCTTGCAAAACTGGGGCTGGGAACTGAAGCCCTCTCAAAACTCCCCTTTATACAGCACCGTGTGCACAGTGTTGAGACCTTAGGGCAGTCTCCACCAGCACCCAGCTCTGGCCAGCTGGGAGGGAAATATATTTGCCAGTGTAATCCTGTGCTACTGACTCTGACCGATCTCATTGTCACTTGGGCCATCTTAATAGCTCCTGCCTTATTTTTTCAAAGAGTGACACCTTCTACCCTAAGTTTGACCTCTTTGAGGTCAGCTACTCCAATTCCTGTACCGTGCAATTCCTAGAATCTGCCCTGCCCCCTGCATGGTTTGCAATGAGGCAGTACCCTTTTCAGCAAGAGACACTCTGTAGTTCTCCAGGAAGATGACTTTCAACTTGCTGCCAACCACGGGGTCATTGTTCACCACCTCTGCCACTGAGGTGATCAGCTTGATGATCATTTTGGCCATGTGATATCCTGGGGCAGCCTGGAGGAAGAATGACAAACATTGACAGAAGGCACCAACGATGAAGTGCAGAATGTGCAAGAGATCAGAGCCCTCTGGTCCCCAGGACAAGTCAACTTACTTTACCACCAATTATAACTGTCCTCGGCACGAATAACTTCTTAGGGTCTTTCTTAATGCCTGAGAGAGATGGAGAAGTGGATGGAATGGGAGATAGCCGCTGGCAAGGGTGGCTGAACCCGTGCCCAGCCCCCTGCTCCCCCCTCCACGGGGGCTGGGCGGTGGTCACAGGCCGACTCACGGTTGTACATGGTGATCACGTGCAAGCAGTTCAGGAGCTGCCGCTTGTACTCGTGAATCCTCTTCACCTGGACGTCAAACATGGAGGAAGGGTTGATCTTCACCTTGTACTCCTTCTCCAGGTACTGTGAGAACTTCAACTTATTCTCCTGTTGAGACAGGGCACGGGGCCAGAACCTCGCTGACTTAGAAGCTCTGGATGGTCTGTTTTTTAAACATTGCAGTATAAACCTGCAAAGTGAGGGCAGGAGGGGGGCCACACCTGGAAACCTCACCTGCTTCACATTGGCTATCTCCCGGAGGAAGACATCATCTCCCAGGAAGTGGTGCAGCTTCGTCAGCTGGCTCAAATCTTTCACGTAGTCTTCCCCAATTTTCTTTCAATTGAAAGGAAGAATGGGCTTTAATTAGGGAATGGTAATCAAGCCTAAATGAGCAGTGTCTGTCAGTATGTGGTGAGAAGCTCTCACTACAACGGTATATAGTTCCTGGGCCACACAGTTCTGAAAATGGAGAAAGTCTCCATAGGAACATATTTTGAATATATACATATATGTATATATATATATTTGGCACTGGGGATTGAACTCAGGGGTATTCTACCTCCAAGCTACACCCCAAGCCATGTTATTTTTTAAAATTTTGAAACAGGGTGTCACTAAGTTGCTGAGGATCTCGTTAAGTTGCTGAGGCTGGCCTTGAACCTATGATTCTTCTGTCTCATTCTCCCAAGTACTGGGATTACAGGTGTGCACCACTATGACTAGCTTTTGCTAGTATTTTAAATGCAGTCTCAGTGCTATTATAGTGTCAGAAACAGGAAATCTACTTAAAAGTGTGACCAAGAAACCAGGTCTTATTATTTACATGATCTTAGCTATCTTCTTTTATTAATAGGGATACCATTTTCCATCATATGAATACCATTTCATATGAATACTGTTCACCATGATCAGCTACATAATTTACAGGACCTCTTGTTCAAAAACTAAGAATTTCAGCTGGGCACTCTTGTAACCCCAGTACTTGGGAAAGGCTGAGGCAGGAGGACTCAAAGTTTGAGGCCAGCCTCAGCAACTTAAACCTTTTTTCAAAATAAAAAAATGAAAAAGGCTGGGAGTCTAGCTCAGAGTCGAGTGTATAATGATCCTGGGTTCAATCCTCAGTACAAGAAAAAAAAATTCAAGATGACTACAGCAGAGAATTAAAACAGCTTGGATCTCTATGCGATAGCATGAGACACACCCAGATAAAGCCAGTCCGACTGAAGATTGGATTTGCAAATTGTAAGTGCACTCATACACCTCTAACATTGTTGACAGCCTCCCTTCCTCTCAGCTCTTCTCATTACCTCTGCTATCAACTCTGCCAGCCCTGGGTTGCAGAGTAAGAGCCAGCGCCTTGGAGTGATCCCGTTGGTTTTATTCTGAAACTTGCCTGGTTCTAGATCACTGAAGTCTTTAAATCTGGAGATGGAAGAGACAGATTGATGAATGTGGCTGAAATGGCAGGTCCTGCACGCTGGATAAAGCTCAGCGTTACACTCAAGCAGCCAAGTGTAGGCTTAGAAAGATTACATAAAGGTGAAGGCAGGGACTGGCAGCGGCTATGGCTGTCATCCTAAATAGAAATTCATTTGCAATTCAAAACAATTACAAGAAAAGTTCCAAATCCAGTCACCTCCATCTGACTTCCTGGCTCTGACATACATACCAGGTTTTTTTTTTTTAATCAGGATAGATTTTTTTTTGCTCCTAAGTCTAGAATTAGGATGGTTCTATGGGAAAGTCATTTTTTTTCTTTTCTTTTCTCTCTTAAAGAGAAGGGTTCTTTGTACAGAGAAAATACTTTGAACCATTTTAACAGGGCTCATTCTCATCTGGAAGTGCAACCTTGCATTTGCCAGCACCATTCCATTAAAGACCTGCGGCCACAGTAAAGGAGACTCACACTTTGGTCTTCACAATGTCTGAGTGGATCTTAGCCACGCCATTCACAGCGTGGCAGCCCACGATGCAGAGGTGGGCCATGTTGATCCGTTTGCCTCCATCCTCTTCTATCAGAGACATCCTTCTCAGACGGTCCACATCTTTAGGAAACAAGGCCACAATTCTCTAGCCAAAGGAAGAGAAAGATCTTGCTGGTCACTCAGGTTTAAGGCAACCTTGGGATGTTATTCACTTCCCGGACAAAGTCTCTGATGGTGTGAATACAACAATTCACTTCCACAGAGAGGAGGTGAGTTAACCCTGGGGAGATGTCACCCTCCATTCCAGTACTTTCAAGATGGCTTTAGCAGAGCCCCACTCAGACTTGAGGATTTCTGATGGGCCTCAAACTTGGGAAGGGGAAAAACTATGCCCAACTTAACATCTTAAGATCTCCTCTGATAAGGGGTTAGGCTCTCTGAAAATGACTTACATCTAAATGCTTCTGATTGATCTCATAAATGATTTCCAAATGTCGAGGAAGCAACTTCTCCACCAGCTCCACCGGCCAGCGCTCCAGGGCTTCTGGGAGCACTGTGTGGTTGGTGTACGCAAAAGTCTTGCGGGTGATCTCCCACGCCTGGGGGAAGAGGAGGGTCAGCTGTGCACCCTACTGCGCACTTCAACCCCGGCCTGTCTGCAACAGGACCATTCGGAGTGCGTACTGTCAGACCCCTCTGCACACTAGTTCCTCAGGGGTCCAGATAATAGGAACAAGGATTGGGGGAAAAAAACTTTTTGTAAAACTGATAAAACTCATTACAGCATTCTGATAAATCCTCACTACTAAAGGAATAAATGTATTTATTGAATACACAAAGGTTGAAGAGTAAAAACTAAAGGAATACTCTCAGCAGACACTGAGTATATTTAAAATGCTGACTTTCAAAGCCATGGGGACACTTTCAATTAGTTTTCTTCCAGGTTAGCGAGCTTAATTTCAAGTCCCCTTAGACATAAACACGTTAAACACAACATAATCCTCACTCCAGCTACTGCTTTGCATCACACGAGGCATGTATTTAGTTTTTAGTCTTAGTCTTATCCCCTGCGAAATGTGAGGGACAGGGTCATCTCAGCATTTGGGCAAAATATACCTTCAACTGTTGGGAGTTAGCAGCGGTAACTTATTTTGAAAAAAACAAAACAAAACTGAAGAAGCAACTTTTTGGTTGTCCTCCAACCACAGATGTTCTGGCTAATTAAAAGGGGGTGGGAAGCCAAGCCATGCAGACCTTGGACCAGGGCAATTTTTCAATATCCACAAAAATCCTCATCAGTTCCGGGATGGCGAGGGCAGGGTGGGTGTCATTCAGCTGGATGGCCACCTGGGTGGGAAAAGACATCAATGTGAAGGTTACTGATGGCCCAGGTCTGGCCTCCTTGTTCCCACACATGCCGGGAAAAGTGCTAGACAAAATGCCCAACTCCTGCAGAACTCTCCAAGCATATTATTCCTACCCCAGTTTTCTAGTATTGAGAGAGAGAGGAGTAAATCTGCTACGAAATCCCAGTCCCTCAACAGACTCCACCTGCATCCCCAGATGGAATACTTGCCTGGTCTGGAAAGGCGTCAAACATGATTCCCGTGCTGCCAGCAGAGCCCGGCTTGGAGGCTTTGAATCGTCGGATGACATCCTGCAAGGTCGCAGCCACCACAAAGTACTCCTGCTTCAGTCTAAGCTCCTTCCCTTCAAAAAACTTCAAGCCAGAGAGAACAAATGAAAATGGTCACATTGTAGGTGTGGCCCAAAAGTGATGGAGATCTCTGGCTTAGGGAATGTTAAGGCTGAAGCCCACTGGACATCTGGCCAAAGGTGGCAGGTGGAATGCCAAAACACTGCCTTCTGCTCTTTCCTGAAACCTCATTAAAATGATAGTAAAGGGATTTTAAAAAACGTATTCCAGCCAGGTGTGGTGGTGCATACTTTTAATCCCAGTACTTGGGAGGCTGAGACAGGAGGATCAAAGGTTTGCGGCCAACCTTAGCTACTTAGTGAAGCCCTCTGTAACTTAGTGAGACCCTGTTTCAAAATAAAGAATAAGAAGTAGGATTGGAGTTGTAACTTGGAGGTAGAATGTCCCTCTGTAACTTAGTGAGACCCTGTTTCAAAATAAAGAATAAGAAGTAGGATTGGAGTTGTAACTTGGAGGTAGAATGTCCCTGGGTTCAATCCCTAGTACAGAAGAAAAAAAAAGTATTTAAAGGCTAAAGACACTGGCAGAGATATTAGCAACAACTTTTTAGAAGCTCCAAAACAGATGAGTGGTCCAAGTAGAACACCGTATCACTCCCCTCAGCCAGGAGCCAAGCCCACACCAGCCTGAGGAGAATCAGGCCACAGCCACGACCACAGGTCCCACACTGTGGCCTGGCCCTGCTCTAGCACACACACTGCAGGACCAGAACTGGATAGGACTCAGAGACCGTCTGATCAGGGCCCTCATTCATTCAAGAGGTGGACTGGGCTTCCGCAGCCAGCCATCCTCACTGGAACGGTGACTCTAATCCCCAGGGCTGGCCTCCCCGCCTCCCTGAGAGCCATAGTGATAGAAGCCTCAGCCATGATCCCTTCCCTGCCACTCCTCCCTCCTGTGGCTGGCCTCCTGGCCCCAAGAACCTGTATTTGTCCTTGCTTTTGTGGTAGTCAGGACAGGCATAGCCTTGGTGGCCCAGCCACGGAGGTTTCTTGCACAGCTCTGTAATTGAGCCAAAAGACTTTAGAAAGCCAATTCTGACTTGGTAGTGAAGAAGAGGCATAAAGCATCTCAGCTGATACATCGGAGCTCCCTGGCTCAGGAATGGACGGTACCAGTGTCTTTGGAAGGAGGGGAGGAGTTGGGTAAAAGGTTAGCTGAGAGTCTGTCTAAGGGACAGTTGTTGGCCTTAGACCTCAGCTCCACTCCTGCAGTTGAGCAATTTCCTTTCCCACTGCAAACACAATCTGGGTTTGTGTCCTGGAGATGACAGGACAGGGCTCTGGGGACTGGAGCCAGCAGGCATACTGAAGGCAGGGTACCAACCATCTCATATTGAGAATGTGGAGAGAAAGTTTCCATACTGAATGTTGAGACTCTCAGCCTTCATCTCCCAATCGAACTTCAGAACACAGGCAGCCAGTGTTTGTTTCACCAGAATCAACTGATCATTAATATTAATTAATCTGGTCAGAACTCCACTGTACTTCTCAGCAACAATGAAAACCAGAAGGCAACAAAACATCTGTATCCAGTGTTCTGTATCCAGGCAAATTCACTGAGGGCAGAGCAAACATGCTCTGTGATATGCAATCTCCCCAGAATGATGACCATGCACATGCCTTTTCCTGGGGTGGGGTAGGGGTGCTAGCAGTGTGTGTACTACCAAAAAAGGGGAGGAAACCGAGGAAAAGAGAGACAGGAGAAGCAGAAAACAATGATCTTAGGCAGTGGATGAGCACGGAGTGCTCAGAATGATGGGGAAAGATCCCAAGAAGATAGTGGGGCAGCCAAGCCAGGGAGCAGCTATCCAGAAGGGGCCCAGGGGAGACTGCTCACAAAGACGTGGCTCATGGGATACCTCGTGTGTTCTGACAGGGCAAGAGGAAACTGAAACAACTGGGGTAGAGTGTAGGATAAATTGGGAAAAAATTAAACAAAATAGAAAAATTAAACACACAAGACAGGTAATTAACCATGAAAAGCAAAACTTTTTAAGGAAAGGAACGATAATCATCACATGATCAGCCGTCTGTTGCGCACAGATCAGCTGTCGGTTGCATTCATATAGTCACAATAATGCAAAGAGGGGTTACGGAGCTAGAGAAGTCACTGTGTGTGTACACTGATAGAATTAGAGAGAGAATTCTTTTGCGTGGTGGAGGAGGAGTCAATATGAGAATGTGAGGTCTATTCTAATGTTTAATAGCAGGGAGTCAACAAACAATTACAAAATGGAAAAAAAAATCACAAAGTAGCAAAAACTACATGTTTCTCAGGAATACTAAGGTAAGTACCCAAAAAATCAACGAAAACCAAACAGGTGGCCGAGTGCAGTGCCACATGCCTGTAATCCCTGTACTTGGGAGGCTGAGACAGGAGGATCGCAAGTTGAAGGCCAGCCTCAGTAATTTAGGGGTTGGGGGAGGTGTAGCTTAAAAACAAAAACAAATACATGTAGTTGCATTTGGGGAGTGGGAAAAAGATTTTTATAATAAGCCTCATAGAATTGTTTTCTTTAAACTCCATGCATGAATAACTTTGGTAAAAATTAAAAGACTAGGTTAAAAATTAGAAGGCATTAAGAGAAAACATCTGATACTACCAATGAGAATTTATAGGTAGTGGAATTAGAAATAATTTTACTTTCTTCTTGGTACTTTTTATATTGCTTACATTTCTTTTATAATGCTATGTATCATTGTAAAATTATAATGAAGTCATTATTCTAAAAGTAATAAAAGCACTATGAGTCCATCTATAATGAACTTAAGATTTATTGAGCCAGGGAATTTTTAAGGTTCTGGAAATAAAATGATTAATTAGCCAGGCATAGAGGCACATGCCTATAATCCCAGTACTTGGGAGGCCAAGACAAAAGGATCTCAAGTTGGAGGCCAGACTGGGTAATCCAACAAGGTCCTGTGTTTCAAATTTAAAAATTAAAAAATAAAAACAAAGAATCATTATAACTTCAAGAAAATGACTTCTCTCATATAGAAATTCAAGTTACATATATTTAAACCAACTAAGAATTTATAGCAGTCATCTGAGATCTAGTTCCAAGTGTTTTTTTTTTTTAAACTAAGCTATTTTTAGAATAAAAGTGGGCTGATCACTGTAAAAAAAGTTTAAAGATATAAGCAAGTGTCAGAAGAAGCAGGTGTTTGTTCATGAGTCTGTTCCAAGGACCATAACCCGACCCAGTTGGGGGACAGAAGGCCAGGAAGAGCCTCTCAGTGAGGGGAGAGGCCAGGCAGGAAGGTTCCAGGATTTCTAACTTTGCAGATGACGTTTCTGTCTGTGAAGGAAGCTGTGCTTCACCAGAGAGTCACCTCATCTTTTATGTGCAGGTTCTGTTTTGAAATACAGCTACAGAACTTCTCAGTGATGAGGTCAACCATCATGGGCAAAATGCCAATTCTGATTTCATGAACTGTACAAATTCATTTTCCTTACTTGGTTGGGAGGGGAAATCTAGACATTTCAGGAAGAGACATGGAGCCTCTTCTGCATATGAAGAAAAAAAATCAACATTACATATGCGTTTTATAGAGTTACTTAAGACTTTTTGGAAATAAGTTGTATCTGTTGCCACTGGACCACTCACGTTGTCATTGGGATAGAGCACCCGGGAGATGTTCTCAGCCAAGTTTCGGTCCAGCACAGCCTGAATGTAGTCTCCAACATTAACTGCGGGGGATGTCAGAAAAACAATAAGTAGACAAGCCAGCCATTGTTGGTGCATGCCCGTGTGTTTCACCTGATGTCATGCTATGTGTATCCCTAAGACCTCTAAAAATTCAAAATAATTTCAACAACCCTGCATGCTGGGCTTCACATGAGTCCAAGGGCCAGACTGAAGGATTGCTTTAAAAACGCCCTCCCCTTGCACCATAAAATGCTTGCTTAGTCACTGAAGAGTTCAGATCAAGAGCTCAAGGCTTTTTCTCAAGCTTGATTTGGTACTAACTAGCTCAAAAAGACTAAACATACATGAAAAGAACCCAGAGTCACACTCTACTCACAATCTCTGAGGTTAAAGTCATTTGGTGCCCGTGCAGACCAGAGGCGCATGGTGTTGACAGTGTTGTTCATATATCCGGGTACAGGGGTGTCATAAGGCAGAGCCAGAACTACCTGTGGGAATAAACAGAAGCAGCTGCTCACTGTTTCCCAAAGTGATGGTGCAGGTTGAACAACTGGGTGGGAGACCACAGGGGAATTCTATTCCTGGCTCTATCCCAACTCAAACGGTGAGAGGTATAAACAGAGAAAAGAATCCCAGGGGTAGAGGGGTACTAGAGATCCTGTAGTTCTTCCCCCGACTGGAACACCCAGATTGCTGGTCCTTTATAGCATTTCTATAGTGTTGACTTCCCATGTGCCCCTTGCCCTGATACAGATGCAGTGGTATTAGTATTAGAAAAGGTTTAACTAATCCCAGCATTTGGGGGGTTGAGCCTGGAGGATCCGGGTTTGAGGCCAGCCTCAGCTACTTAGAGAGGCACTCCACAATTTAGTGAAACCCTGTTTCAAAATAAAGAATAAAAAATAGGGCTGGGGGTATAGCTTGGAGGTAGAATGCCCCCGAGTTCAATCCCCAGTACTGCAAAAAAAAAAAAAAAAAAAAAAAAAAAAAAAAAAAAAAAAAAAAAAAAAAAAAAAAAAAGAAAGAAAGAAAAAGTTTAACTTTCATGTTATAGATCAAGCTGTTGCTCTAATAGTAATAAAGGTGCAACCTACGTGACAAGTATGACTCTGTACCCACCCAAACTAACAACTAGGATAAGGTTTTTATAGGTTATTCAGCAGCCCAATTTCAAATATGGTGAAGATCAATGGAATTGGAAATTTATGAAGATAGAACATCACATATGATATTTAAAATGCTGTGCTAGGTTTTCTGGAGTTGCATAAAGAAAGTTTATTTTAGTGATTCCTATAGAATCTGCCAAATCAGGTGATAATTAGCTGAGATAGGTCTAAGATGTGAGGTTTGGAATAATTGAGCTCAATCTTTGTGACAGTCATTGAAATAGAGAAGAACAGGAAGATGAACTGTGTTTCACAGTACATTTAAAATTTATGTGAGAAATGACTCACTTTTGCTCCCTGCCTCATCAGAGTCAACCTCCAAGGAAGGAGAATGGCAGAATAATTTAACTGGAGGATGCTAGATGTCATTTGGCACCACCCACTCAATTTGGACATGAGGATACTGAGGCCAAAAGAGAAGTGACTTGCCCAAGGTCAGTTGGTGGCAGGTTGGAAACCTAAACACACATTTCTTTTATTTGGTCGGCTGTATTATGAATGAATGAAGCATTACAACCTGTATCGATCACATATATCCAGTCGTCATGCTTTCATGATCACTCTGACCACAAGGTAATAAGTCACCCTCATTTGAATATCTTTCACTAGGAAATACAGCTCTCTGGAGATTTTTAAAGCAAATTGTGCTCAATGAGGAAAAGTCATTCACAGAGTGGAACCACTGAGCTTATTTACACTTCTGATCCTTAAAGTATTACTGGGCCATCCTGGGAGGTGTGCAGCCTGGATCTCCTTTCAGAGAACCCTGGAGAGAATTTGGTCCCTCAGGGCTTATGCCAAGGCTGTGTGCTTTCTCTAGGATGTTCCAGCAGGGCTGGATCACCGGACTCCAGGCCCATTAGCCTGGTCACTTGCTCAGAGGGGCACTGCAATTTAAGAGTCTCCTGAGAATCCTCCTTCCTTCTGGCTCTCTCTCACAGGAAGCACACCTTGCTACTGCCTGAAGACTTCCTACCTCCACCTGCTCCTTCCCTCTTCATGCTTCACAAGCAATCTCCCAAGATATTACTTCTAATTCTCTCTGATCTCTGCTTCCCAGAAGACCTGAATTAACCCGAAAACAAAATTAATAGCCGGGTTTACTGGAAGCGATCTCATGCATGCACAGAGCATGTCTGGCCTCATGCTCTCTGACTTCACTGGCTGATTCAGGTGCTGGCCCCCATCCATGAGGTCCTGTGTGGCCCGTGGCCAGGGACAGCTCACTTGTATTACCTCTGCCCCATAACCTTGCCTCTGTGGACACAGAAACACTCTCATTGAATTTTTTTTTCGGTACTGGGGATTGAACTCAGGGGCATTCTACCTCTGAGCTATACCCCTAGCCCTATTTTTTATTCTTTATTTTGAAACAGGGTCTCACTAAGTTGCAGAGTGCCTCACTAGGTAGCTGTGGCTAGCCAAGAACCCGGATCCTCTGGTTTCAGCCTCCCAAATGCTGGGATTACAAGTGTGCACCACCACGCCCGGCTTCTCATTGAATTTTGAGATACATTTTGAAAGCATCTAGAGGTACTTTGTAAATATAAGTTAGCTCGGCAGTGAGACCCATGGTGTAAATAGAATGTTTCCATGATCGATTGTGTAAACCATAATTTTAAACATATCAGGGTCACTGGTGAAGTTTCAGGCACCAAATTCCATACCAAATTCTTGCTAGTCTAACACCAATTACATGTGTGAATTCTTTGGGTGGATTAACTACTGATGGTAGTGCTTGTAACCAAGTGCAACTTAGATTGTGGTCCACTGTCACCAAAATGAAAAACCGAGAGGGAACTAATCTTCAAATCACAGTATTAGTTTACTCCTTATGCCATTATACTCATTCTATTTTTAGCTTCTAATCTATCATTCCATATGTTAAATAAGTTCACATTCAGATAAGAAACATTTGTTTAAGACTTTTTCTTCTGAACTGTGAGCAGCTGTTTTACAAAGATTAGCAAAATAAAACAGTAGTTTTTTAAAATCAGCTATAACATGGGTCTTAGGCAAAACAAAGCATTTAAGCATGGAGAAAAATCCACAAAACAACAATATTAAAAATTTCAATATTCTTTATGGCTGAGTAAAATTCCATTGGTTAAGTGAGATTAGTCAGTCACAAAGAGTTAAGAAGCATATGTTCTCCCTAATATGTGGATGCTAGGGAGAAGATGGGGCATAGGAGGGTCTCCAGATGAAAAGGAGAGATCCTCGATAAGCAAAGAAGTTGATTTAATTGTAGTGGATGCATGGGGCAGAGGGACACCCTAAAGCACATGATGTACCTACACAATCA
>PVLC010023536.1:0-25534 GCA_004027655.1 Graphiurus murinus
ACTGGGGATTGAACTCAGGGGCATTCTACCTCTGAGCTACACCCCCAGCCCTATTTTTTATTCTTTATTTTGAAACCGAGTCTCACTAAGTTGCAGAGTGCCTCACTAGGTAGCTGAGGCTGGCCGCGAACCCGGATCCTCCGGTCTCAGCCTCCCGAATGCTGGGATTACAAGCGTGCGCCACCACGCCCGGCTCCCTTGTTTTTGTTATTGTTACTTAATAAATATCAGCAAAAGTGTTTTATAACAACCTGGGCTTTTGTAAATTAATATTCTTTAAAGGAATTTTTTTTTCAGGTTTTGGTAGTCTATTTTTGAAAGAGTATGTGAAGAGATACTATCCATTGTTAAGATGTAAAGGAGAATCAGTATTTGTCACAATTTTTCTTTGCACTGAACTGAATTTTTTCAAGTAAAGTTTTGTAGTTTGGTGAACAAATGCTTGAAATTCATTAATAATTACTCAATAGTTACTTTAGTTTTGTTCCAAACCACCCCTCTCTATTCCCCATCTCTAAGTAAACTTATGCTTAATCATATTTGTCCTGGTTCTCAATACCTAAAAATTTGAAGACTATCCAACATCAGAGATTCCTTCTGATTAATTTTGGACTGGCTGGTTGTACATAGTTTAATAAGCACTCTCCAACTTCATATATAATTTCTTAGAAATGTCTGTACAACCCAACTTAAGGGAAGAGCCACTTTCTGATCTGTTCATGATCCATTCACCCTGAGAAAAAGTAAGGATACAAACCTATCCCAGTTTCCTGCCTTCTTCCTTAGGGAAAGAGACTTCCTCTTTAAGCAGAACAATAACATACACAAATATTGAGGGAGCCCATCAGCCTTCTGCATTCATCAGTATAGATTTTCACAAATAAACAGTAGGAAGTTACCAAACGAGAGGAGAATCAGTAACTAGAAGAGTGCCAAGCTGTGTCTTTTGTGACTTTAAATTTTATGATTTACATCATCTAGTCTGTTGTAATATATATTGCTTATTTTTCCCTTTTCATTATTAGATTAACCTCTCATATATCAGTTTATTCTGAAAGGTAACTATTGAGATGATTGTCCAAGAATCCCAAAGTGAATTTTATGTGTGCCACACAGCCTATGTTTTGGGTTAGACTATCCCAGTATTCTACCTAAATTTAGAAGAAAAAATAGTTTATCATAATGTAGTAATAAACACTAAAATTTTCTGGTATGGGGAATCTTATCTTTTGCATTAGTTTGAATATCCCCATAGCTTCTGACATGGTGAATGCTCAGTGATACTTACTGGGTTAGGAATTGCATTATTGGTGACTCCAGCTGCACAAACTTAGAAGTAGGGAGACCACACCCATCAGTTTGAAAACTGGTCCAACTTCTAAATTAAGTAAGAGAAGCCCACAATTGTTAGAAGAAATCATTAATAAGCATTTAATGGAAAGTACTAACTTCTAATATTAGAAGGGTGGTTTTTTATACTCTGATGGTAGAAGGATGTCATCATCTGGTAACCTAGAAATACTAGGTATTGGAGGACTTTGTTAGCTATCTAGCCAAATATAAGACTATTACTAGGTAGAACAGGCTAGGTCAAGTGTTTGTATTGAACACCAGGCTTTGGATTAAATACTGTATCTGTTGGTTTGGTAATGTCTTTGTTCTCATAGGAATTAAGTCAAATTATATTGTCCATGGGTTTATATTGAGCTATTTATTTGAATATTTAACTTAATTTGATACTGTTGCTATGGTATAATACAAAAATCTGTTTAGTGTTTGTGCCTTGTGGGGTTCCTGGCATAGAGCTTCTAAAACCCTTGGAATTTCCTGAGTGATAGAAGAGTCTTTTGTTCATAACGAGCCCCTTTCAGATCGAATTTATGCTCTTGAGGTGACTTAGAATAGGGCTCTTAGCTAGTTTCAGAATGGAGCTGGTCACCTGAAGGACCAAGTGACTGAAAGATTGGAACCTTCAGCCATACCCACTAACCTTTGGAAAAGGGACAGGGAGGCTGAAAGTTGAGCTTTAGAGTTGGTGAATGCATCCAGCCACTGGGAGGAGAATGACATGCCTGTACATGGCATGGAAGCTCTACTGCATGCCACCCCCAAATACCATGTTCCGTGCATCTCTTCTATTTGGCTGTTCCTGAATTGTATGAATTGTATTTTTTCTTTTCTTTCCTTTTTTTTTTTTTTTTTTTTTTTTTTTTTTTTTTTGAGATGAGGTTTTGCTATGTTGCCCAGGCAAGGCTCTTAACTCTTGGGTTCAAACAATCCTCTGCCTCTGGCCCTAGCCTTCTGAGTAGTTGGGTTGGGCATGCCCCAGTCCCTAGCTTTGAGTTGTATTCTTTATAATAAATCAGGAAACGTAAGTGAAGTTTTTTTTTTGTTTGTTTGGTTTTATTTTGCTTTGTTTGGAGTTCTTCTGTCAGCTATACTAATAAATTATGCAACCCAAGGAGGGAATTATGGGAACCCCTCAATTTATAGCCTTTAGGTCAGAAGTATAGGTAGCCTAGGACATTTGATTGATACCCAAAGAGGGGAGAGGCTTTTGGGACTGAGCCCTTTATCTTGTAGGACCTGACACTAACTCCAGAGAGGTAGTGTCAGAATTGAATTGTTCGATCCCCAGTTATTGTCAGAGAATTGAAGACTTGGTTCATGTCAAAGAAAGCATCCTGTAATTGCTTTCATTGGAGGTGTAAAATATCAGCAAAAGCATAAAGAAAGAAAAACAAACAAACTACAAATAAAGCTAAACTAAAACAGTATCTGTAAATTTCGTGATTTCTGATATAAAAACCATTGGTTTGGGTAAGTCCAGCTCTGTTTGTGAAAACTTGTAGAATGTTCATGTGATTAGTTTCTTTTAGCTTCTCTGACTCAAGAAATAGTAGGAGTTAAAATATCTAGATTTTTAAAAATTTATGTAATTTCTAAAGTTACATAAGATCAGTATTTGAATTCCAGATGAACGCCTGCAACCAGTGATCCTTGAATCTGTGGCAGATTTCTTTTTCTTTTTTTTCTTTTGGTACTGGGGATTAAACCCAGGGGCATTCTATCCCTGCACTATACTCCCAGCTCTTTTTATGTATTTTGAAGTAGGATCTTGATATGTTGCTACCAGCTGGCCTCAAACCTGCCATCTTCCTCAGCCTTCCAAGTACTAGGATTACAGAATTGTGCCACCAAGCCCAGCCAACTTTCTTTTATTTGTTTGCTTGCATATTTATTAAAATAGTTTTTTGAGGTGTAATTTGTATACCATGCAGTTTACCCACTTAAATTGTATGCTTCAATGATTTTAGTATAGTCATGAATTGTGCAGCCATCATCACATCACAATCAGTTTTAGAACATTTTCATCATATGAAAGAGAAATCCCATACCTTTTTAGCCATTATTCCCAACTCTCTAATTCAACACCCCCACTCCCACCCCCAATCCAACATACCCAGGTAACTGCTAATCTACCTTCTCTCTCTGGATTTGCCTGTTTTGGGACATATAAATGGAACCATACCAAAAAATATGTGATTCTTTGTGACTGACTTCTTCATTAGAATGTTTTTAAGGTTCATCCACGTTGTAGCATGTATCAGTACTTTATTCCTTTTTATTGCTAATATTCCACTGTATGGGTATACCACATTTTATTTATCCATCAGTTGATGGACATTTGCATTGTTTCCACTTTTGGGCTATCATGAAAAATACAGCTGTGAACATTGATGCAGTTTTGTGTAGACATGGGTTTCCATTTTTCTTGGGTTTATGCCTAGGAGTTGAATTGCTGAGTCATTTGATACCTGTTTTTAATCTTGGGGAACTGCCAGACTGTTTTCCAAAGTAACTATACTATTTTCCCACCAGTAGTGATTAAAGATACCAACTTTTCTACATCCTTACCAATATTGGTCATTATTTGGCTTTTTTATTTTTAGCTATCCTAGTGGATCTGAAGTGGCATCTTATTGTGGTTTTTATTTGTATTTCCCTGATGGCAAATGATACTGAGCATCTTTTCATGTCTTTATTGACTATCTTATATATTCTTTGGAGAAATGTTTAGGTCTTTTGCCAATTTTTAATTGGGTATTTATAATTTTATTAAGTTGTGAGAGTTCTTTATTCCAGATGTAAGTCCTTTATCAGATATATGATTTGAAAATACTTTTTTCCAATCTGTAGATTATTTATGGCAGTACTTTTAATACCTGGATTTCTTTTGTTTGTTTAAGGAGACTTAGAAGTGAGCAAAGCCCACAAAATGAAAGTATGAACAGCCAATTCATGGAGGCATGCCCCAGCTGGTATGCAAAAAGAGAAACAAATCTCTGTGGCATCATTGTCATCAAAATTTTATTTGTCTAATCTTTTTGGTTTTTATAATATAAAATTATAACAACATACAGCAAAGAATAACACTAAAGGGGAACATTTCACAATCTCATGTAATAATACCCACACAGTACAAAGCATGGGTTATTTGTTGACTAACAGTTCTGTTCTTTAGTGCTTATGATACTCCCTCCAAAAGTAATGAAACAAGCTATAACAGCAGTTGAAAGATCTGTTAGCTAGCTTCATTATGAACTTAGCCCTACTATGACCTATATCAAATAACTTATCCTCTCAGGATATAGAACTTTTTTTTTTTTTTATCTATAAAATGAGAGAACTGAAAGAAAAATTGAGCAGTGTATATATATATTTTTTCCGTGTGTGCGTGGGGTGGGGAAGGACTGGGGAATTGAACCCAGGGGCATTCTACCTCCAAGCTACAACCCCACCCCTTTTTTAAAACTTTTTGTTTAAAAACAGGGTCTTGCTAGGTTGCTGAGAGTCTAGCTAAGTTGCTGAGGCTGGCCTCGAACCTGTGATCCTCCTGTTTCAGCCTCCCAAGTACTGGGACTACAAGCATGTGTCACCACACATGGCTGAACGATATATTCTTTAAGGTTCATTTTAGCTTTATTTTTTTTTTTTTTTTTTTTTTTTTCGGTACTGGGGATTGAACTCAGAGGCATTCTACCTCCGAGCTATACCCCCAGCCCTATTTTTTATTCTTTATTTTGAAACCGAGTCTCACTAAGTTGCGGAGTGCCTCACTAGGTAGCTGAGGCTGGCCGCGAACCGGGATCCTCCGGTCTCAGCCTCCCGAATGCTGGGATTACAAGCATGCGCCACCACGCCCGGCTTCATTTTAGCTTTAAAATATGATTCTATGATATAGTAACAACTATTTTTCTTCTTGCCCTTAAGAAGGAAGAACTATGCCTTGTTGTCAAAAGATTAAGCCTACCTAATGTACATTTTCTCAGAAGGATTGTATTTAGCTGGATTGGACAAACAAAAAACTGGGCACATGTGGATATTCAGTAAAAATTTACTGTATAATAACAAATGCCATATATGTGAATTGCATTGTTGGTTGGTAGAACATGACCAAAGCATCCCCAGTGAGGTAGAACTAAAGGAAGAAATAATTTACATACCTGCTGAGGGTGTGGCTATAGGTAAGGAGACTATGAGGGATGAGTCCTTGATACATCCTTTACAGTAGTGAGAGATCATTAGAGAAGAAACAAGCTCTCAGAGATCATTTGGGTTCCAAAGGCAGACCCAAAATCTAGACTACAACGAATAAGAAATATAGATCCATTAGAAAATAGATATCTGGAAAGACCTTGAAATTTTGAGGTAAGTGTACTTTGTTTTGATTAATTTTGTGGGGGAGATGTTTTTTTCTTTTTAAGTTTCAGGGTACTGAAAGTTTATCTGTCCCCCCAAACTCAACTAAAATAAATTGCCACAGATGGATGGTAGGATAAGATAAGAAAGTTTAAGATACCAATATGCCAACCCCCATATGTAAGAGTATGGGGAAGGTCATTGAGATTCAAGTGTCTGGAAACTGATTCCTACCAGCCAAGAAAACTAAAGTTTGCTTGTTTCGTTTTTGTATTTGACTGGCCTCTTTGATATTTTAAATCAAACATCATTATAAATAAAAGGACATGTGAAGCCAGGCATTGTGGTACATGCTTGTAATCCCAGTACTTGGGAGGTGAGACAAGAGGATCTCAGGTTTGTGACCAGCCTCAGGTACTTAGACCCTCTACAACTTCGTAAGACCCTGTTTCAAAATAAAGAATAAAAAATAGGACTGGAGGTATAGCTCAGAGTTAGAATGCCCCTGAGTTCTCTCTCAGACACACACACACACACGAGAAACAGAACTTTTTTTTTTTTATTTGTCAGAATTCAGATTGGGAAAGAAAATCTTAGAAATTTAATTCTAACTCTTTTCTCCCTTAGGAATATGAATCTGTCCTATTATTAAAAGTAGCTCATCATAATTACTTAAAATATGGAGGTATTTGTCTCTAATGTCTTCTTAGAGCTCTTTAAGAAAACTATTTCTTTAGATTATTTTATATAAACACAGCTTGATATACATAAGAATTTTCATACTCCCAGTGCTCTATTTTTAATCATGAAGATAGTAATGATAGATAATATGGGCTATTGATATCTCAGTTGTTCTAGGGTTGACCAAGAAATACTGACTTCTAAAATTGAGTTTATATGTTGGTCCAAAGAATGGCAGGTGCTCAGATTTTGTTATGGAATCAAGTTTAAGGAATAGACAGTTAACCACAAGCACATTCTGTTTGGTATGAGTATTGAACCTATCATGTCCGGCTTCTTGAGCAATTTCATCAGCGTAGAATCACATGACAGGGCAGGATCATCATGAGACAACAGGTATCCCCAGATCATCTTTGCGGGTGTTTTGGACTGGACATGTATCTACACTGGGCATAAGACTGGAGTTATTTCACTGTAACCTCAGTGAGTCTATTGCCAGCAGAAGGAGCAAAAGAAGTATGCAGACTTAGAAGAACAGCTTCAGGGCATGTGATACAGTTTACAGAATGCTGGGAGGAAAAGAAGTAAACTTGCAGCTATGAGAGAGGGTTGGTTCATTTTGTACCAAAGTATTAGTAAGACAATACTATCCTCATGATGTTCTCTTAAAAATGTAGCCTGCAGTGAATCAAAGCTGATGTTAGCTGATGTTACAGGGACGCATTGTAAAAACGTTTTGCAGATAAACTTAGGGCCACCAAAAATATATTTTTATGACTCTTTTTTAAAAAATACAATATATTTATAGTTGGGACTTTGAATGATTCTAATTAAGGTCACCAAGGGCACTTACTGACTTTCCAGGCAGGTATTATTAGTAGTGTACTATTCAGTATAGTCCAATTGAATTAATTCTTAAAGTGTGTAAATAGCAATTTATGTAGGTGGCTGTGAACTGTGGGTATCATCAATTTTAGAGCTCTGGTAGAATGTTTATCACTTTTTACGAATAGAGTTGAATACTTGAACTACTAAAAAACTTTAATAAGAGAATATTGAGTACCTCGTCTCAAGTTGAACTTTAGTTTAATGGGTAAGGTATAGAGATTATTTGCATGTGGAGCTTACTGAACAGATATGAACTTTTATTCTCATGACTTAACTTTGCATTAAAAAGAATCTTAGAATAATTAAACATAAGGCAAATCACCCGTGGCTCTATAGAGGAATAAACTAGCTCCATTCACAACTATTTCCTATATGAAAATACATTTATTTTTCCGAGAAAGGATATGGGGAAATTGGGAATGCAGGTAGTAACTTCTCAAACGGCATTAACGAGTGGGATAATCCGAGAGCAGCAAAAATCATTAAGTGGGGTGCCTTCAGTAGCTATTTGGTGAAGCTTGTCCAATCCCAGCTTACCTCTGGCTACTGCTATCATTTCTCCATATTCATGAGCCTCAAATGAATCTAATGTAAAGTACACAGCTAGAAATAAAAAAGCATAATCAATTGAAAATGTGATTAAATGTTCGTCTGCTTTTATGCCCTGAATAATACAGTATTTTATGACTAGGTCCCCCCCAATCAAATTCGTTTTAATAGTACTAAAAGAATTTTTTTGCATATCAGTTGCATTGATTTTGTTTTTTAAATAGAGTATTTTTTAACAGACTCTTACACGAAATCTGCTAAAATAGGCTATCTTATTGCCATGAAAAGATAGTTCAGTATCTTAGTTATAATTCTGACAATTATAAAGCACTTATATAGTTGATTCAGTCAGCCTTTTAAAGAAATAGAATACTGTGTTTTTGAAGTACCTTGTTCTATAACTTGATATTAAATCTGTGTTAAAAATTGTTCTGTGCTTCCTCTTACTTCCGTTTCTTCCCTTTTGGGCCACAGACTTCCTTAGGGAGGAGATGAGGGAGAAATGAATTCTCACTTCAGCCAATAGAATCTAGAATTATGTAGTGTTTACCTATTTTGCGTAACACAGGCCCACCCACACACATTGTGAAGTGCTTAAGTGAAAGAACATTAAGCAGACAGCTAGCTATTCAGCATATCATTCCAAGTGTAATTGGCAGATGCTTTAATACTATCTGGATTTTATCCTCTGGTGAGAAGGTTGTCTAGTTTGTGGAGATAGCGATGGAATAAAAAGGTAGGTGTTCTGTGGCTTAGTTTTAAGTGTCACATTGTCAATGCTTCAGGTTAAAGTAAGCTTGCAAAAGAAATTATTTGAAGCATAATTGAATCATTTATATTTAATTTTTCATGTTCAGCATTACAAGTGTATTGTATGAATTACATTTTCTTCCATCTTAGGAAAAGGGCTGAATAAATCTCAAGTGCCAAGGTTTGTGTTCTTAGGGAGGATTTACATTAATTATCTTATTTCCAATCAGTCATAAAGCAAGTCTAAAAAATATAACCACAGATATTTATTGCTTGTTCATTATAGGTCAATAGAAGGCCGAAAGCTGTTCATTTTTAATATTTTTGTGATCCAAGCCACAATACTTAGCTTTTTTTTATGTTTTAGAACTTAATGTTGTTTATTGTTTTCTTTTCAGATATCAAATTTGAAAATTGTGTTGCTCTCTGAAGGAAATTGTTTGGTAGTCAGAATGATGGTGCTGTCGTCGTACTTTTGGTTAGCTGTTGACAGCTTATTCACAATCTTAGTTTCTTAGTCATAAATTTCCCAAGATCCTTTCAAGAGAGAGATCTGGGCCTTTGTGATAAATGTAATTTAGTATTGAAACATTATGATAAGATGGGAAAAATTATAAAGAATTTAAAAATACAGTCATGCTTTATATAGATTTTATTTAAGTAATGTTTCTACCTGAATATTTTAATTGTTCTGACATGGTAGGAAGAGATTTAATAATTTCAGATCTGATGGTTGATTAGGGGAACTCTTTCTAAAATGAACTATCAGTGTGTGTTTTTTCTGAAGCACTTCATTTTCACTCCCAAAGAGTACAATTAATTTTTTTTCTTGTAGAAAGTACATGAAAAGCTTAATCTGATTTCTAGAATATTAACGTATATAATCACTTTTGTCCAATTTTCTATTTGTGGAAGAAATATTCTGTTATATATGTATAAGATGAATGATAAGTCAGTGGCCAGGGGAAAGTTGCAAAGTAGGGGGAAATTTTCTAATTTCCTAACTGGGGTATTTGTAATGTGATAATATAACAATAATCAGAGTGGAGAAAAAGAGAAGAATCATAGAAATATCCCAGCTACATGTATTTATCACTTTCCTAATGAAAAGGGTTAAGTAGGAATACCATACTGAGTGATTTTAAATATTCATTCTGCTAAAAAATAGATGTTCTTAACCTCCTACACACAGTGTCTCTAAATTACTCTTATAAAAATTTATGGAGAACACATTATGATTTGGTCAAATAAAGATCAGCTACTACTTTTGAGAACTTTTCAGGAACCAAAAGAAAATTAAAACTCTCATAAAATGAAACTTGTTGGCTGGGCCCAGTGGTGCACGCCTAGAGTCCCAGGAACACAGGAGGCTGAGGCTGTAGTATTTCAAGTTCAAGTCCAGCCTTGACAACTTTTAAAGGGCTAGGGATTGTAGCTCGTAGCTCAGTGCTAGAGTGCCTCCAGGTTAGGTTCTATCTGTCTAATAATGATTTCACTCTACTGATAGCTGATTTTTACTGAAGAAAACAACATAAGATTCTTTTGTAATATGAATTTTCAAACATACTTTTTTTTTTTGCCCATTACTTTAGAATGTAGCTTAGGAATTTTGAAATAAGAAGACTTAAAGTTAACTTATTTGTAAGCACAGGGAATACATGTTATAACTGGTTTGACTTTGACTTAGATGTACTGTTTTATCTCTGTTGAGAATCAATTTCCCTCTATTGAGAATCATTTATATGGCATTCAGTCTTTTTTTTTTTTTTTTTTTGCGGTACTGGGGATTGAACCCAGGGCATTCTACCCCCAGACCTATTTTTTTTTAATTATTATTTATTTTGAAACAGGGTCTCACTAAGTAGCTGAGGCTGGCCGTAAACCGGGATCCTCCGGTCTCAGCCTCCCAAGTACTGGCATTACAAGCATGTGCCACCACACCCGGCAGCATTCAGTCTTGAAATTAATTGCAGTAGGTTTTGAGGTCTTTATGTTTTAGAGTCTATTGCATATTAACAGCTGTAGAAAATTAGAACTTTCAGCCGGGCGTGGTGGCTCACACTTGTAATCCCAGCATTTGGGAGGCTGAGACAGGAGGATCCGGGTTCGTGGCCAGCCTCAGCTACCTCGTGAGGCACTCCACAACTTAGTGAGACCCTGTTTCAAAGTAAAGAATAAAAAATAGGGCTGGCGGTGTAGCTCGGAGGTAGAATGTCCCTGAGTTCAATCCCCAGTACCGCAAAAGAAAATTAGAACTTTCTACATGGGTATCAAAGTTATCTCCAAAGAATAGATTTATAAACATTGTTTAGATGCTAAGAAATAAAGATGAATCTCAGAAAATAATTAAATCTCAAGTTATAGAGAAGCATCACCATGAAGTCAACCAAGTATTTGTTTGTTTGCTTGCTGTACTGGAGATTGAACCAAGGAGCGGTCTATCAGTGAGTTATACCCCGAGCCCTTTTTATTTTTTATTTTGAGTCAGGGTCTCAGTAAGTTTTCCACGCTGGTCTTGAATTTGTGATCCTCTTGCCTCAGCCTCTTGAGATTGACAGGTGTGTACCTCTGCGCATGGCTTCAGCCAAGTATTTATGAAAGCCTATTTTGTATACCTGATTAAAAAGATAGTAGACATTTAACAGATACTTAATTTTTTATATTACTTTATATATTTGAAAATCACTGTTTTAACTCTCGCCGTTTGAATATTTTAAGATACCAAAAGTCTTTTATAAAAGAAATAAATAGGCCCAGCACAGTGGTGCACACCTGTAATCCCAGCTACTCAGAAGACTGAGGGAAGAGGATCACAAGTTCAAGGCCAGCCTTGGCAATTTAGCAAGACCCTCTAAAAAAAATAAAAATATAAAAAGGGCTGGGGGTGTAGCTTAGTGGTAGAGCCCCCCTGAATTTAACCTCCGGTACAGGAGTGGGGGGGGGGTCAAAATAGTGTATTTAGTGAGTGAACTAAGCACATGGCACACTGCCCAACATTAAAATCTCATTGCAGTTCTGTTGTTCTCATTCAGCCCTCATGACAAATCCTTTGAATTGTGGGAAGTATTTTCACCATTTTGTAGAATGTGGAAATCAGGTGCTCTACAGAGCTAGTTTGTAAATTTGAGAATCCATCAAGGATCCTGGATGTAGCCCTTACGATTGTCCCAAGTTCTTGGGGTTGGCCTTACTTGCAGACATGGCTTAGTACTTCACAAGTGTCTTCTAGTTTGAAGAAAACACTTACCATAATGAAATAATTAGTGATAACTCAAGAAAATATCTGATTTTTTAGCCTAAGATTTATTTTAAAGCTTTTTAAGTGAAATGTGTCAAAATTACCCAGGGCTGCTACTTATTTATTCTTTACTCTTTCTTCTCCTAGCCCCCATTTCCATTCCTTTTCATACTCTTTTTATTTTATTTTATATTGTTTATTTATTTTTGCAGTACTGAGGATTGAATCCAGAGGCATTCTACCTCTGAGCTACACCCCCAGGCCTATTTTCTATTCTTTATTTTGAAACAGGGTCTCACTAAGTTGCGGAGGTCCTCATTGAGCAGCTGAGGCTGGCCACGAACCAGGATCCTCTAGTCTCAGCCTCCCGAATGCTGGAATTACAAGTGTGCACCACCACACCTAGCTATAAACTCTTATTTTAAACAGTAGTAATCATGTAGTTAGGTGAACAGAATTGAAATAAGTTCAAGTACTCTTAAAGATTTCAGTGTACAGCATTAATTCAAAAGCTGTGATATAATTGCATATATAAAGTGCTTTCCAAGACAATCTAAAGCATTCATTAGTAAAATGGCCCCTACATAAATGTTTATTTTGTTTCTTAAGAAAAAATATGAAACATGGTTTTCCCAAATTCTTGTCAGGGTGTGAATGGATAAGATTCAGGTATCACTCAGTCTAGTGAGTGGCCACATTTGTGCAGTAACAGCTTTCCTCACCAAAGGGGGTATGGATGGGACAGTTTCATGTTGGATAAAGGACATGAGATCCAGCAGGCCCTGTGTCTTGACAGGCCCAGACAACATGGAACTCATCACCTTTAAGTTGTAAAAAGGATAAAATATATATTTTTGAAGTAATTTTAACCTTGAAAAACGAATGAGGCAAGTTTGCATAAAACCTTTACTCAGCTTCCTCCAATGGTAACAGTATATAACCAGAGTATATTAATCAAAACCAGGAAATTAGCGCTGGTCCAATATTATTAACCATATTAAAATTTTGCCAGTTTTTCTACTAATGTCCTTTTTCTGTTCCAGGATTCAATTTATAATACCATATCACATGTAATTGTTGTGTCTTCATAATTTCCTCCAACATGCGACAATTTCTCAGTCTTTCTTTGTTTTTCTGGACCATGGGACTTTTCCCACATAGTTGTTTTGTAGAATGTCAGTTGTTTTTTTCTGGCATTTTCTTGTAATTAGATTTATTTTATGCATTTCTTGGTAACATACCTCAGCACATGATATCAGATATATGTATCAAAGTGTCTTATGTCTTACGATATTATACTTGATCAGTTGAGTAAGATAGTGTCTGCCAGGTTTCTCCCACTATAAACTTAATATTTTCCCCCATATAATTAATAAATATCTAAGAGGAGATAGTTTGAGACTTGGTGCCTTTTCTTTTTTTAATGGATGGAATGTGGTCATTGTTTTAATAAAAATAAAGACTAGGAAAAACCCCAGATGATTCTGTTTCTGGGGGTAATTTAACTGCCCAAAATAATTATTGGACAATATTTTTATGGAAAGAGCCCACGACCTATATAAAATTGATATTGTTTACTCTTGGAAATAAAACAGTGACCATCACTTAGTGTTCCATTGTTAACATCTTTCTTTTATTTCCCTCTCTCTCTCTTTTTTTTTTCTTGTGTGTGTGTATGGTACTAGGGATTGAATCCAGGGGCATTCTATCTTCTAGCTACACCCCAGCCCTATTTTATTTTATTTTTAATTTCAAAACAGGGTCACACTTAAGTTGCTGAGGCTGGCCTTGAATCTGCAATCCATCTGACTCAGCCTCTCAAAAACTGAGATTACAACGTGCACCACCACATAGGTTGGTATTGGTTTAAAGTGGTTAGGGAATAGCTAGTCATGATGGTGCATTCCTGTAATCCCTGTACTTGGGGAGCTGAGGCAGGATGATCACAAGTTAGGAAGTGTTTCGGCAATTTAGCAAGAGACATTGTTTCCCAAAAAAAAGGTTGTGGGGTATAGCTCAGAGGTGGAATGTCCCTGGCTTCAATCCCCAGCACCACAAAAGGATAATAATAAATAATAAAGTGGTTAGGGAATTGGGTAGTTTGAGGTTTATTGTTTTAATTTCATTTCCCAGTATAATACCTCTACCCACCTAATGTTTCAGTAATTCCAAAGTGGTATAGTTTGAATTGTAACCAGTTTTCTTACCTGTGACGTGAGTGAGGTTTATAATAGTATACATCTGGTAAAGTTGTCCCAAGGCTTACATCAGTTAATACATTTTTTTTTCAGTACTAGGGATTGAACTCAGGGGCGTTCTACCTCCGAGCTATACCCCCAGCCCTATTTTTTATTCTTTATTTTGAAACCGAGTCTCACTAAGTTGCGGAGTGCCTCACTAGGTAGCTGAGGCTGGCCTCGAACCCAGATCCTCTGGTCTCAGCCTCCCGAATGCTGGGATTACAAGTGTGCGCCACCACGCCCGGCTCAGTTAATACACTTAAAGTTCTTAGGATACTTTGGCACAGAGATTGAACCCAGTGTTAGCCATTATGAAAAGGAACTGTCAGTGTTGGAGGTTGACTTTAAAAAAATGACAGGATTTCCCACAAATATATTTCTTATGCTATGTTTTTGTTCCAAATAACTGCTGGATCCCACAAAATTTACTGCTTTCTGCAGAATATTGATACTTCAAATGGTTAATAGAAGAATTTCTAGTCTTTCTGAGAAGCATATTATTTTAGAAACTTTGGAAATCTAAAATTGTTGAATGCAGGCCGAGAATAGACAGGTACAATAAAAATATTTGAGTTCCTACTTCTGTTTTTAAAATAGTATCTTTTAAGCTAGGCTTGGTGGAGCATTTCTAAAATCCCAGTACTTGGGAGGCTGACACAGGGAAATCGCAGGTTCCAGGCAAGCATGCACTGACTTAGCATGACCCTGTTTTAAAATCAAAAGGGGCCAGGGGTGTAGCTTAGAAATAGAATGTCCCTGGGTTTAATTCCTAGTGCCAATAATTAAAATACCATCTTTCAGATAGGAGGAATTAATTATTTGGGGGAAAGTGTTGAGGTAGAATCCCTTACTCCAATCAGTAGTAACTGCGCTGCATTTTTTTTTCCTTGCCTATCACATTCAAGAAGCACCTGAAGCTTTGTGAACCTAAGCTATCTGTACTCACTTTCACTTCCTTCCTTTCTCTCTCTTTCTCCCTCCTTCTCCCTTCCCTCCCTCCCTCTTTTTCTTTTTTCGTTTTTTTTTTTTTTTTTTTTTGTACTGAGGATTGAATTCAGGGGCATTCTACCTCCAAGCTACACCCCAACCCTTTTTATTTTTTGTTTGGAAACAGAGTCTCACTTAGTTGGCTGAGGCTGGTTTTGAATCTCTGATCCTCCTGTCTCAGCCTCTCAAGTATCAAGATCACAGGTGTGCATCTCCACATCTGGCTGGACTCACTTCTAATATGTGTTTTTCTTCCTGATAATAATAAGAATTTGTCTTGGTGCAATGCCTCAATTTCCCCCTTAGCTTCCTGATTTTTAAAACAAGTATGCAAAGTCCATTTTATTTACTGAAGTTTTTTATTGTTGGTCACAATCAGGAAGTGGGGTTGACAAATACAGTGAGTATTGAGGAAGTGATAGAGGTTCAAATAATCTAAAAATGCACTAGTCATAGTTGCATAGTTAATAGTCTATACTGAAGTATAACTTGTTTAGGGTTCCTTTTATACAAGTGTACTTTCTAGTCTTTTTCCTAAATGGTTCCTAATAGGGCGTCTTATTCTTATTTAGGAATTAGCTCATTTAACTATGTCTGGGATGTTAATTAGGTCACTAATTCACAGAAAACCTAAACTCTTTCACCTCTAAGAACCTCAGTTTCCTAATTTATAAAAGGGAGATAAATGATTATACTTAATATAGTTGTGACAAAAATTAAATGGATTAATATATGTTGAGTTGATACATGGATTTCAGTCCTTGCTTTGCCACAAGTCTTTTGACCTTGAGCCAGTCACTTGGCCTTTCTAACCCTCTCAGTTCCCTTTTCTGGAAAAATGGAGTTAGTAAGACTTTCCTATTCAATTCACAGGGCTATCGTGAGGGTCAAATAATCATATGCAAAATCATTTTGCTAATTAATATTCTGTGCAAGTGCGAAATAGACTTTAGCCCAAGATTGATTCAAATTGACATCCCTTTTGACTTAAAAGGATTTCCCTGTGTCTTTCTAAAACCTGCTTTTAATTTTTCTAAGTATGGTTCTCCCAGGACTAGAAGATACTTCCTTCTCTTCCCCCATCATTGGCTATATAGCTATTTCTGTGACCACCCCAACTCCAGTTCATTTCCTTCAACTATTTGAGAGAGGTTGTACTAATAAAGTATCTTAAATGCACAGAAACAATAATTAATTGCCAACAAGGCAAGATGATAGTTCCACCATTCTCACCTCAGTCACGCTTATTCTAATAAAATACCAAAACTAGCTTCCTTTAAAACCATTGTCTTACTAACACAAGGCTTAATATAAATGACTTTTTAAGACATCAGTATCAGTATGATGTTACTAAGCAGAGATTTATTAAGTACCTTACTGTGTGCAAAGCAGTGTGCCAAAATGGATGATTCTCTGCTTTACAACAAATTATTTTATCCCCAATTGAAGATAAGAGCAGTGGTTCTCACAGGGTTGGGTTGAGTGGAATGATGAGCCAGGGATTCTCCAATGACATTGTAGAATGTCAAAATGTCATTGGTGCCCAGGATGAGAAACCCTAGTTTAGAGAAATAAGTACAGTCCTTTACAGTCCTTGGGATATATGTTAATTGCTTTCCCACCAGGATGAAAATAAGTTATCCCTGTAGGTGATAGATTCTCAGCATGTCATTTGGCTATTCTGCCAGGAGAGGCTGGGAGTTTGCACAGGTGGTACTGTGGATCTGGCCTCCAACTACCATCTCTGACACCATTGTTTCTCCTCTTGTATAAAAACATTGCTTATTAATCCTGCTGATTGTAAGAGAAGGAAGAAGAAGGCAATTAAATTTTCGCTCTTACAAGAAGCTACTTAAAAATTTAACACCATTTGGTCATCAGCTATATTAGTTTCATAAAGTGGTTCCCTTACAAATATACCTGAACAGTTCTCTCAATTTGAGTCATCCTTTTGAAGTCAACACATGGGCTCTCTAGTGTAGGTGGAAATCTATTTCCTTAGAGAAAATATATGCAGTCCACATTTTTTTCATCATAAAGCAGCCTAATAATATTTTCATATTTGAAAACATTTTTCTTTTCTTCCCCTTTATACCTACCCACTCACTGCCAAAATAGAAGTGTTCAAAAGATTGTGTAAATATCTACATAAGATATTTTGTCCCTTAGTATTTGTTTTAGTTCTTTTTTATTTATTTGTGTTCTGTAGATAGTAAGCAAAAGTATGTTCAATGTAACTAGTTAAAAAAAAAAAAAAAGTACTATTTTCGGGGACAGAGATTGATTTCCCAGTATCCCTTCCTTAGGTAAAACTGACAGTTACATATTATAGAAAGTTTTTCCTTTGGTAAGACTTGGTTTGCGAAAAATTGAACTTCACTAGCCTTCAAAGAACAAATGGTTGGGTTGTTTCATCAGTCAAAATAATACCATTATTCCTAACTTCATGTTCTCCCAAACACTACAACAAAACACTATTCTAGAATGTTTCTTGGGGGAAAAAAAAAAAAAGTTTTAACTTGGGAAGGTTAGTTCCTGCCATTGAGAGTAGCATGCTTAGCCTTCAAGAATGAAGCAGAGCTTCAAAGTAATAAATATTATTAAAAACGGCCATATGAGCCAGGTATGGTGTAATCTCAGTGACTTGGGAGACTGAGGCAGGAGAGTCACAACTTTGAGGCCAGCCTAAAAAAACTTCGTAAGACCCTGTCTCAACATAAAAAATGAAAAGGACTAGGGATATAGCTCAGTGGTAGAGCCCCTTTGGATTCAATCGTCAGGACAGCAAAAGAAAAAAGAAAGAAGGGGGAGAGGGGAGAACAAGCTTTATAATCTTAGCAAGATTTTCTCTAACATTTTTTCCAGTCAGGTAGAATTAATGGTGCCATTTCATTTTCTTGGAGCTAGATCACTTTGGGACAGGTGTGTATACATGGGGGGGGTCACACCACCAAGTGATGTCAGTAATTGAGGCATTAGGATAGTCTTTATATACATATCCATTTCAAGTTCTCAAGTACATAACTTTAGGAATTCATTTTGAAGAATTATATATCTTTCTCAGATTTAAAAACTATGAAGAGAATATATAAATAGGCTAAATGTGAAAGCAGTCACTAGATCTTGGACTGTGTTAAAATTCTGACCCATTATGACAATTATGAATCGTCATATAAAGATTCTAGCAAGCCGGGCATGGTGACACATCTGTAACTCCAATGCTTGGGAGGCTGAAACAGGAGGATCTCTAGTTCTAGGCCAGCCTCAACACTGTAGCAAGACCCTTTTTCAAAATAAAAATGAAAAGGACTGGAGGTATGTATACTTTAGAGGTAGAATACCACTGGGTTCAATCCCTAGTAACAAAAAAGATTCTAGCACCTTTTTTTATGACAGTCACCTATCATCATGTATTAGAATTGCAATGAAAGGTTCCAGGAAAAAATAGCTGTCACGACACATTTTATTTGTAGTTTAGTAATGCCAGTATATATCAATTAATTATATGCCATTTTAAACCTAAGAAAACTGTTTATCTTGGGTCATTTAAGTATGTAAATAACCAATACTACTGAATTGTATCATATTTTAAATTATTAGCGACAAATTAAAGCCAAGCTTGAGTTTGTTTCTGTGATTGAAACTTTAGTGTCATTGATAAAATATTCCAATATATCAGACCTTCTGAAGGACCTAAGTAGAGTAAGAATATGTCTGACCAAGGGCTCCAAAAAGTATAGGGTGGAGGTATAAGCTAGCCCTACTCTTAATCTTTTTAGCTTTGTTGAAGCTAAAAATTCTTTCTCTTGCTATAGCGGCAGTAGAACTAAACGTATATGGCATATAGTGCTATGCATATTACTTGTAAACTCTGGACCAGATGGTTGCTTATATTTTTTTCTAGCTCCAAATTTCTCTTCATTCTACTTCAGTCCCTTCATTTTTAGAGAACAGGGAACAGATTGCCTTGTTCAAAGAGAGCTAGAACTAGAACACAGGCTAATACTTGCTAGCCATGTGATATGCTAAGTTAGTCAAATACGGGCATTCACATAATACTTTAAGATTTTTGCCATATCTATATAATTACTGATACTATTTAAATTTTAAATAGTATTTTAAATTTAAATATTGTTTAAATTGAATTCTTTAAATAAATGAGTTTATTTTTAAAGGAAATTTTTTTATACTAAACGTAGAAAATCATCACTTCTTTTAAATATAAAGTCACCCTAAGAATCCAAATCAAAACAAAGCAATGCTACTAAAATTTAATTTAAAATTAAATTAAATTAATTTATTAAGTTTTTAATTCTTGATGTTCTTGGTCGGGAATGTGTCACAGTAATGTTTTCATGTTTGATGGCACCACACCCTAATTGTTTAAAAGAAAGACGCACAGTTAAAAGCCTTCAGTTGAATTTCTATGTAGTTTTAAATGGAATGCTTCTTAGGGGGAAAATGAGAGAATATGAAGACATCTTTATATTTTCAGTTTCATGCATACCAGAAAGGTCTTGTTACATGCAACCAAAATTGGTTGAGTTAGTTTTTCTTAAAATCCTTAAATTTTGACATTGAAGTTTTTAAGTTAGCATAGCATCCATGTTTTTTTCCTAAATAGGGAATTTGATCAGTGTAGTTTATTTTTACTTACAATATTTGCACACAACTCTATATTGTCTGACAATTACAGTGGTAGTATACTCGTGTATTGGTTTCTGTTATTCTTAATTTTAAAAAGTTTGAATTAAATTCTCATCAGCAAATGCAAATTTATCTGGATGAAAGATTTTTTTGGTTTATTTGAAAGGAGCAAATGTTTTCTTAAATTAGTTCCAAGTATGTTTCATTTCTTTAAATCAGTATTTTTGAACTTATAATAAAGTTAGCATTTTGCCTTAATTGCTGGTCTAAAAGTATTATGTCACTGCCAAAGGATTAAAGGGAGGTCAGAAATAGCTAAACTTTCTCTTTTGACTTCTTATTGGACTATAAATATTCTGTTACTGCCTTCTCTACAAAAGTGTCACTACAGGGACTGTATTCCAGTACACTGTAGAAAAAGATTTTTTTAATTCATACGTTTCCTATGAAACTTATTGGCGGAAGTATAAAACCAAGAAACATTTATGGACTAGTTAGAGTTTTATTGTGAAACCTTTGTAATAGGGTCCATCAGGAAGACTAGGCAGAGAAATAGATTTAGGAAATACCCAGTCCTATTAAACTGCTAATGAACTGACATGATAGTGTATAGGGGATTACTATAGTGATTTTCCTGGCTTATCAGAAGTGTTAGTCTTTTGTTCTCCATACTTGTGTCACATTTGTGTTTTTTAGATATACTTTTTATTGGTATATTATAATCTACATTTGTGTTTTTTAACTAAGCTTTATTTTGAGGTAATTGTAGATTCATATGCAGTTGTGAGAAATAATATAGAGAGAGTCTGTGTTCCCTTTCCTCAATGGTTACCTTGCAAAACTATAGTAAAATATCTCAACCAGAATATATCTTAGGTTTGGAAATGCTGGGAATCAAACCCAGGGCATAGGGCATGCTAGGCAAGCACTCTATCACTGAGCTACATCCCCAGCTCACAACCAGGATATTGATACTGATAGAAGAACATTTCCATCACTACAGGGGCCCATCCTGTTGCTCTTATGTAACCATGCCCACTTCCCTCCTACTCATTTCAAGAGTGTTATATAAATAGAATCATTCATGAGCCAGGTGTGGTGGTGCACATTTGTAATCCCAGTACTTGGGAGGCTGAGACAGGAAGATCACAGGTTCTATTTTTTGTTCCTTATTTTGAAACAGGGTCTCACTAAGCTGCGGAGTGCCTCACTAGGTAGCTGAGGCTGGCCGCGAACCCAGATCCTCTGGTCTCAGCCTCCCAAATGCTGGGATTACAAGCGTGTGCCACCACGCCTGGCGTATGTACAGGTTTTTATGTGAACATAAGTCTTCATGTAGCTGATATAAATGCTCAGAGGTATAGTATTGTCATAAATATTTCCTTTACATACATTTATAAGTTTACATAAATGTTTCCACTTTGACTATCAGATATAATTTTTTAAAATATACAATAAGGAAAGCTTATTATATTTACTCACATTTTGCTACATATTCTTTGTTCTTTTCTGATATTCCAAGGCTTTTTTTTTTTTTTTTTAATTTGTTTCTTTCTGTCCAGAGGATCTTTCTCTAAGCCATTCTTTTATGGCCCACTACTGGCAAATTCTTTTAATTTGCCCCATATGAGAATGTCTTTTTTTCCTCCTCTATTTTTGTTGGATATAGGGTTTTATGTTGACAATTCTCTTATTTCAGCACCAGAAAAATATTAAACCACTGTCTTTTGACTTCCATAAATTTTTAATGAGAAATCTATTGTCATTCTTATTTTTTTCCCCCTATGGATAAGGTAACATCTTTCTGCTTTCAAGATATTTTCTTTTCTAGCCGACCATGGTGGCGCACGCTTGTAATCCCAGCATTCGGGAGGCTGAGACCGGAGGATCTGGGTTCGCGGCCAGCCTCAGCTACCAGGAGGCACTCCACAACTTAGTGAGACCCGGTTTCAAAATAAAGAATAAAAAATAGGGCTGGGGGTATAGCTTGGAGGTAGACCACCCCTGAGTTCAATCCCTAGTACCGCAAAAAAAAGCAAGATATTTTCTTTTCTTATCTTCCATTTACTGATAGTTTATTAGGTCATTTTCATTTTGCTTATGAGCCCATGTAGTAAGCTTTTATATTTTGGTAAATATATTTTTCTAGTTATAAAATTTCCTCTTGCTCCTTTATATATTCTCTTTCTTTGCTGAGAGTTTCACTTTTTCTCCCATTTGTCCCAAAAGTATTGTAATAACATATTGAAGTTTTTTTTTTATCATGGTTACTTTTACTTCTGTCAGGTAATTCTTACATTTCTGTCATCTCAGTTTAGGCATCTATTGATTATCTTTTGCATTGTTTTAAGTCTTTTAGTCTTTGTGTGTGTGTGTGTGCGGTACTGGGGATTGAACTCAGGGGCATTCTACCTCTGAGCTATACCCCCAGACCTACTTTTTTTTTATTCTTTATTTTGAAACAGGGTCTCACTAAGTTGCGGAGTGCCTCACTAGGTAGCTGAGGCTGGCCTCAAACCCGGATCCTCCAGTCTCAGCCTCCCAAATGCTGGGATTACAAGCGTGCACCACCACACCCGGCTAAATCTTTTAGTCTTGATGCATAATTTTCTACTCAGATGACATTTTCATATTATGTTTTGAGGCTCTGGATGTTATCTAAACCTTCTGTTTCAGCTGGCCTTTCCTGACACTTTGGCAGGGTAATAGGGGGTGCCTTCTCATTACTGCCAGTTTTATATATTAGAAGTCCAGCAAGGCGTGGTGGCTCACGCTTGTAATCCCAGTACTGGAGGATCCAGATTCTCAGCTAGCCTCAGCGACTTCATGAGGTCCTCCGCAACTTAGTGAGACCCTGTTTCCAAATAAAGAATTTTTAAAAATAGGGCTGGGGGTGTAGCTTGAAGGTAGAATGCTCCTGGGTTCCATCCCCAGTACCGCAAAAAAAAAAAAAAAAAGTCCACCTTCTCTATTCATCCACCATTGACACCTGAGGAAGGAAGAGCCTTCTTTTTATTGCTTGGTTGGGGAAGTCTAGGTTCCCCCATGTCCCTGCCGACACCTTTGGGGTATGTGTAAGAATGTACATGGCCATGGGGTGAAAGTCCTGGCCTCCTACTTTGCCTACTGTGACACTACCCCAGAGGAACATTGGACCTCATTGTGGTATGAGAAGTAGCTCTTGCTGGGATAGGGGTGGGGTGCAGTGTTTGGCTGAGTTGGAACACTTACTGTCCAGAATGTCCTGTCTTGCTAGGCCGCCCTTTCTCATTCCTGCAACTAGAAGGCAAGCTTTTGTCATGGATTTTTCCCCCTCCAGTGTGTACAAGTTGACATTTCCAGGTTTCTGGTGTCTTTGGCTCCATGTCTAGGATGTATTAGTAAAAAAAGAAAATCCAGAGAACTCACTTGCATGTTGTTTCTTGGATCCTCAGGTTTCTACCTGTTCTGCCTTTCTCTATTTTTCATATCACCTTGCATTTTATAAATAATGTCCAGGGTTTTTATTTTACTTGCAGAAATAATAGGGGAAAGTATGTCCCCATCTTCCTGGGAGTGGAAGGCCTAAATTCACATTTTCATATATTTGTGACGAGTACATAACCATTACTGGGGGAAATGTCACATTTTGTGTATCATGTGATGATTTGCATAATACTGTACTCAAGAGGACTGCTGCAAAATATCTTGATTTTAATTGAAATCCATTGCTCACATTATTAATGAAAACTTTTCCTCTCTAGGAAATAATGATAAGGTGTCTCAAGGCTCCTGACCAGTAAACAAAGATTTGAGAAGACAGCCAAGCTCATGTTTTCTCCTGATCAAGAAAATCATCCTTCCAAAACACCAGTAAAATATGGTGAACTCATTGTCTTAGGGTAAGATTTCTACATCTAATGGGACATAAAATTGAGTAATATATAGTAATTTTGAACTCTAGGTTAAAACTTTTTTTTCTTTGAATTTATATCTTACCTATTTCCAAAAAAAAAAAAAAAAAAAGACAGAATTTAAAGCTACAGGATAAAGAATTAAGAAACACAGTTCTCATATTTGAATGCATAAATACTATATAAACTTTAACCTCACCCCCAGAAAGAGCAAATTTGTCCTCTTCAGCCCATCTTTTAGAAAACTTTACTTAGCCAACTTTACCAAAAATTCCCTTTTCCTTCTCTTGCTTTAGGTCATTTCATATAAGTTGGTATTTATTTGTTGTTTTGCCCCTCTGAACCCTAAGGTTCCTTAGTGCTTAGGGTCCAGCTGTGCTGTATTTCTTGATGAAAAAAGTTGTATAGGCTTATGGCAACAGTAGGGTGACTCTGAAGCCCAGTACCTCCTTACTTGTGTGATTCAACAGTCATCTCATTCATTTAACTCCCAGAAAAGCAGTCTGCAGATTGAAGAATAGGTAATTCCAATCTTTCAATCTATTCAGTGTCAACTTGCCATAACTGTTAAAATGGACATAAATGTCATAATGTTAGTGTACTAACTAGAGATTCCAGAAGCTAAAAATTGCAATATTTCCTTCCTGCCTGCTGTTTCTCTCCTTTTGCCTGAAAAGCAGCTCTAGATAATGTAGTATGTTAGAAAATTAGATTGGTCTAAGTTCTTGTTCAAGTGAAAATGTGTTTCAGATGTGAGAGTACGAGATATATGGGGAAAAAATATGGAGTTAACTCAGCTTGATTTGAAACCAGGGATTAGATTTTGGTAATTATTCTAACATTACTAGCTTCATGACCATAGGCAAGTCAACAATTCTGGACCTAAAAAATGACAATTAGACATGATCACCTAAGGCCCTTTGAGACTTAATTTTTTTTTCTTTCAAAAACCACTTAAAAGATCATAAACTTAGCCAGGTGTGGTGGTGCACGCTTGTAATCCCAGTTCTTGAGAGGCTGAGACCGGAAAATCTGTTTCACGGCCAGCCTCAGCTGCTTAGTGAGGCCCTCCACAACTTAGTGAGACCCTGTTTCAAAATACAGAATAAAAAATAGGACTAGGGGTGTAGCTCAAAGGTAGAATACCTCAGGATTCAATCCCCAGTACCACACACACAAAAAAAAGATCATAAATTTAATATAGCAACTACTATTTAATATTTAATATTTAATATTACAACTTCAAGTCACATAGATTTTAGTGGTATTCATGACAAACAACTTTTAACTAACAAAACAACTATTGTTAAGTTAAATTCTTTTAGTAAGAAATTTGAGAGTATTTTGAAGAATGTTTACAACTTAGTATGTAGGGTTTTTTTTAATTTGTTTGTTTTGTTTTTGTGACACTGGGGATTGAACCCAGAGGCATTCTACCTTTGAGCTACCCCCCCCCAACCCAATTTTATTTTTTATTTCTTACTTGTAAATGGTCTTGCTAGGTTGATTCAAGTCTCACAATTTGTTGAGGCTGTCCTCGAACCTGTGATCCTCCTGTCTCAGCCTCCCAAGAAGTGGGATTACAGGCATGCACGACATCACACCTGGCTCTTAGTACATGGTTTTAAATTGCCTTTCTTAGCCTAGAAGTTTCTCAGTTAATTATTGCAATAGTAATTATCTCTGTTTCTGGTACTAGGTATCTTAAAATGCAA
Source organism: Graphiurus murinus (assembly GCA_004027655.1). NCBI lineage: Eukaryota > Metazoa > Chordata > Mammalia > Rodentia > Gliridae > Graphiurus > Graphiurus murinus. Next base: position 25,292 of record PVLC010023536.1, read on the forward strand.
ATAATGCTTCTTCCCAACTCTAGAAGAAGTGAAACCAGACAATTCTGTTTCCTGCTGTTGCTACATAGAAGAGCTTTGAATTCAGGAATACAATATGGAAATAGAGAGCATAGATCCAGAAAAGAAATGAGTCCTACAACTTAGAAAGCAGTAGTGAGGGGGCAATAAGGAACCCCCACAGCCAGTCTATTGGTAACACATAGCCTAGAATAGTAAAATTAATATATTAGACAAGGGGTTCCA
>PVLC010023537.1:0-25553 GCA_004027655.1 Graphiurus murinus
TTTTTTTTTTTTTTTTTTGCGGTACTGAGGATTGAACTCAGGGGCATCCTATCTCCAAGCTATACCTCCAGCCCTATTTTTTGTTTTTTGTTTTGAAACAGGGTATCACTAAGTTGTGGAGGGCCTCACTAAGTAGCTGAGGCTGGCCACGAACCCGGATCCTCCGGACTCAGCCTCTCAAGTACTGGAATTACAAGCGTGTGCCACCATGACCAGCTCCTACATATCTTTTAAGATGTAATTTTATTGAGATCCTTGTGCACAGAGCATGAACTGTTGATTTTAGAGTGGGGGAGATGAGACATAGCATTCAGAAAATGGATCTGAGGTGTTGGTTAATGATAGTTCAATTTGAGTCAGCTGTTAAGGTGTGATTCTCAAAAATATGGTGCAGTCTCAGGTTCTATCAATGGAAGCACAGTACCTAGAACAAGGATAGTGACAGTCCTGCTCTTCTCTTGACTCAACAACCTGCCGCCCCCAATGCAGTGTGCTTGGATTGGGGCCCAAAGTTCAAAGATAAAACTGACAAATGGGAGAAGTGAAGGAGAACCAACAAGGTGGTTAGATGTCCAAAGCAATCCATGCCCACAATACTGCAATGCAAACATGACCGTAAGAGGGCAGGTGAAAGTGCACTTTGCTTTTAATAGGAGCTTTCTGACCTAGAATCCTGCAGCCTTATATATTAGTGAGCGGAAGTATAAATTAGCTTTTTAGCCCAGTAGATTTTGGGGGTATGAGGCATGATGCTTGCCATGCATCTTTGTGAACAGACTTAGAGTCCTCTTTTTTTTTAAAGATCTGAATAAATACCCCATGCCCTTGTGCCTTTCTGTCATTCAAACTGTAAACCATTTTCTTTCAAAGAAAACAGCCCCCCCGCAGATCATTTAAGCTGTTCTGTTTCAGACATTCAGCCATCCCATAGGCTGGGGGTGTTCTAATTTGTGACTTGGGCAGCTGTCAAGTATCATTTTATCTTCTCCAATACACAATGCCCTGCAGGGAGGCCTAGGAGCCTAAAAAAATCCCCCGGTCCCTTGTGCAAAGTTCAGTCCCACTCAGTCCTGTGTGCAATGTGTGGAGCTCGCTTTGGAACCCTCTACAGGTTCACAGAAATATGTGATTGAGCAAGAATGAATGTAGACACATGCGGCTCAGAAAGCCAGAGCTCCACGTGGTAGGTATGTAGCCTTGTGAGCTGTTAGGCCTGCCTCCCACAAATAGCGTGTGCGTGTGTGTGTGTGTGTGTGTGTGTGTGTGTCTACTTCCTTCATATCAGACCAGCTCAACTTTCACTGTACTAATGAATATACATTCTCTTTCCTACACCTCTTCTTTCAAGAAAAGAAAAATAGTCACCCATACTTTTAAGTCCTTTTGAAGAACAATTCAGGTATCCCAAATCCCACTATCATGTGGAAGTGATTTCCATTATTTATACCCTCCACACATCCATGTACTTATCAAGTCCACACATATTCACTGGGCTCTTTCCTTTGTGTGAGGTGCTGTTCCAGATACAGGGCATAGAGCAGGCGACAAAACAGAGAGGTTCCTGCATTCATGGAGCTGACATCTGATGGCAGAAGATGTACAGCACAGGGAGCTTTAGGCCTTTGGCCTTTTTCCACTTTGACATTCTACTATGTGTCCTTCATTCCTGGGCATTCAATCCGTCTTTCAACTAATGTTTATGCAGTTCCTCCTCTGGGCCAGGCAGACTCAATTCACCCTGTGTGAATTGCACCTACTAAAATCTACCACCTGCTCATACCTCGGTTTATTTCTTAGGTGCATATTCTGAATTCTCAGGGGTTAAGGGAAGGATGGAGATTGGAGGTGTTTTCTTTACTCTCACCCCCTTCCTCTCTATAGGCCCAGTCAGAGGCTTTGTAGCTGTGAACCCCTGAAATGGGTGGCTGATGCCCATTTTCCTCACTTTCTCCCTATGCTGGGGGTGTGGAAGCTTCTCCCAATTTACAAGTGAAAATAGAGGCCTAGGCACTCTACACAAAATGTGGAAGCAACAGCTGGCCTTTGGGGCTCTTGGGCCTCTCCCTGCACACTCTCTCTTCTTTCTTTAGGGTCCCTCCCCTCAGGTATCTGTTTTGCTCTTAGCAGATAAGTTGTGGGCTAATTGTCTGCAGCCCTAAAATGACACCTGGTTTAATCCTTCCGACTTTACTTTTCAAGGATGTGCTTGCATTTTAATATAAAGCTCTCTAGGAAGAGGAATGGGTCACTAATTGTAGAAAGTGCAATAAGATTGGTGTGTGTGTGTGTGTGTGTGTGTCTTTGAAGGTTCCACAGTAATAATGATGATAATAAAAACAACAACCAACATAGATTAATCTGTAAGTAGCATATGATGCTAAAGCTGGATTCTAACTCAAGATACCTAGTTCTATAGTCTGCACTTACAACCATCATGATGGCAGCCCCCAATTTAGCATATGTAGATCAATATACTTCCCTGGGGTACAAATGAGGCAGAATACACAGCAGCAAATGAGGACATTTTCTCCACAGCATGGGTGTTGCATGATTCAAGACAAAGAGGGACTGGACAGGGAAACCATATGCTTGCCTCTCATGTTGGCGGTCTTCCTTTCTGCCTTCATCTCTGAATAGCCAAGTCCCACCTACTCTTCATGCCCCAAAGAAATGCCAGCTTATACCGGTTTCCCCAGCCTAGGGTCTTCTCTCTCTGATCCCCTCATTCTTTATCTGCACTCTCTAACAGCGATATAGCTTTCATCACTGTTTTACAATTAATGCTACCTGAGTTTATTATCATGTATTTGCAGACAGACACCATGGCACTGTTGACACTGCTTCTAGTACCACAGCCTCTGGTATGGTGCTACATACACAATAAAAGCTCATCTATAAAACACAAGAATGAATGAATAAATGCACAAATTGGTAATCTACTGACTCATTCGCACTCTGAGGACTAATCTGGCATCCCCTTTACCAAGTTAGGGGACTTAGAAGATGCCATAGAAAATAGCAGGCTGCCCAGTCAATCCCTGCCAAGACTTTCAGCTTGGGCAGGTCCCAAAGTCAAGTCTTTGGTTCCAGCTTGCTATAGCATCACATGTTTTTCCTGGCTGGATCCCACTTCCCAAAAGCTCAGAAAGTGGAAAAGGAGCCACAGAACAGAAAGTGCTGGGCGTAGGCACCCAGGCCTTCTCGAGGATGGAGATACCTTCTAGGGATAGTGCCTCCTTTTAAAGTAGAGGTGTGGCCTCATCATGGGGCAAGCCAGCCCAGCCCTTCTCTGTGGGTGGCCAGGAAGGCCAGTGTGGAGCAGGCAACAAAGATGTCAGGAGCCTGGGTACAGGCTATCCCAGAGGCTACTTTTGTAGAGCTCTGGAACTGGCTGGTTCCATGAGTTCTTACACTGGAGTCCAGCCTTAGGAAACAGTGAGTTTTGCCTTTCTGGCCCAGGAAAGCAGACACGAACAGGCAGCCATGCACTGGGGGCAAGCTGGCACTGATTGCTCCTCTTTCTCTTCCCCAGTTCCTGCACTAGGAAGGCTTCCTTTAACACTGGGGATGAGACCTTCTTCTCTTCTATTTCCTTCCTCTCCCTACACACTACCCCCAAAGCTCATGCTGGTTGGGGGTGAAGAGCAGAGGGAAATGAGCTGGCAAAGTGTAAGAACAAGAAATTCTTCCTGTAGGGGCAGGTGGTGGGACCGGCTTGCTTTCTGTCCTGTTCTCTGCTGTAAGATGACAATGTAGTATGTGAAGCTGGGAGAACTGGAGTGAGGAGCAAGTGAAAGAGAGAGCTCAGAAATATGCTTCTGCATCCATCTACAATCTCCTGTCCTGTCAGTTTGTAAGTTCTATCTCAGTCTCCCCCATAATCGGTCAAATTATGGTTGTTTGTCCCCCTACCTACCCCAGTACCAGGGATTGAATGCAAGGGTGCTCTACCACTGAGCTATACCCCCAGCCCTTATTTATTTTCTCTTTGGAGACAGCTCCTGCCAAGTTGCCCAGGCTCTTCTCAAACTTTCGATCCTCCTCCCTCAGCCTCCTGAATCACTTGGGTTATAGACATGCAGGCTGTACCCAGCTTATGTGGTTGTTGATGAATTTAGCAGCAGCGTCCGTGTTGAATATGTCTGATACTTAAGTCTGTATGCAAAGGTCCTGTTGAGACACAAGGGAGAAATCTACTGACTCTGAGTCCTTTGACAGGGACACTATTATCTCACTTCAACTGGAGTCCTGGGCTAATAAAACCCATTGCTAAATTAAACAAACCTTTCCTCTAGCTATGCCAAGTGTCTGCGACCAAAATCCTTTATGCCAGGGTTTTTCCTCCTTGTCCAAGACTTAGAAAAAGGTTGTTTTCTCAGCTGCTTGGAAGCCCAGGAAGAGAGCCAGGGAGGCAAACAAAGCAGTTAGTCTTGCATCAGATAATTCCACAGGCTGTGATAACCTCCAGTCTTCTGTCCTTTTCCCAGGTTGAGTTGAACTCTCCACACTAAGGGGCAGAAGGGCCGGAAACGCTCCAGACAGGAAGATCTGCAACTGGAAGGAGGCTTGAAGAGCAGGGACTTGAAGTGTACCCAGTGATCCTCACAGGAATTCCCCATTGTGTGGAGAGCTGGAGGGAAAGGTGGCAGAAGTCCAGCTCCCAGTCCATATCTGGATCTGATACTGATTAGAATCTGCTTCATCATTTGGAAAATCACTCTCCATGGAACCCTGAAGCCCCAGCACCAACAGCTCTGCAGGCCTGATGTGCGAGAAGGGACAGAGTTTAATGGTATATAAACTGCCTTCTCAAAACAGGGGAGAAAAATCTGTAGAAGTGATGTTGTGCTGAAAAATCTATAGAAGTGATGTCGTGGTGGAAAAATGAAATGTATTGGAGCAGGCATGAAATGATTAATTCACTTCCATGTGACCAATTTCACTTTTCCTACAGCAATTAAGTGGATAGAATGCAAGCTAGTCTGAATCCCTAATGAAATCTAATTCTAGACCCTGGGAAGAATCACTTAGAAAGTTTGTACTAAGGCTACAAGATCTGAGTCCTTCATAGAAGGTCATTATGCGTGTGTGCGTGTGTGTGTGTGTGTGTGTGTGTGAGAGAGAGAGAGAGAGAGAGTGTGTGTGTGTGTGTGTGTGTGTGTGTGTGTGTGTGTGTGTTGCAAAGGATTGAATCCAGGGCTTCGCCCATGCTAGACAAGTGCTCTACCACTGTACTACAGCCAGCCCCATTATGCTCTTTAATAATACCTCTCTGGTGGTTGTTTGCAAAATGTTTACCTTCTACATATCAAGTTCCAAAAGTATATAAAGATATTGCCTATAAAAGAGCTTGTTCCTTAAAGAAAACAGTAATTTCCTCAGATCAATCGGATACTAACTTAGTAAATTATAGGGTAGTTAGCAGTTCAGGGTCAAAGGGATATTTTCAGTTTATTGTCTTTCCCCATTTTTATTATAAAAATTTTCAAACATATAACAAAGTTGAGAGAATTTTATAATGAATATCTGTAAACCTATCAACTAGTTCTATAATTTGTTTTATTATTTTTGTTTCTATCATCTATTTAACTCATCTTATTTTTGTTGCTATTGCATTTGAAAGTAAATTGCAAATGCTAGTAAATTTTTTCCCTAAATAATTTAGCACACAAATAACTAACTATAAACTTAATATTTGTTCATATATTTTAAGAATTATGTTGAGTGTATTTTTCAGTGAATATGGTTGGAAAGTATTAGTTATTCTTCCCAAATTATACTAGAATCAGAGAGAATTTAGTAACCACATATATGGTCGTATGAAAATTTATACCATCAAAAATATAGGTCATTAGCTGGGCATGGTGACTCATGCCTGTAATACCAGTACTTAAGAGGCTGAGATGGGAGGATTGCAGGTTTGAGACCAACCTCAGCAACTTAGTGAGATTCCCAACAACCTAGCGAGACCCTGTTTCAAAAATAAAAAATAAAAAGGAGTGGGGTATAGCTTGGAGGTAGAATATCTCTAGGATCAATTCCTAGTAACACAAAATAAATAAATAAAAATCTTAAAATAGAAAATGGTCATTAATTCTTTTAATAAATTTACATGTAATAAAATTACTTCTAATATAGGCATTTGAGCTAGAAATGTCCCTCTAAACATCACTTTAACTGTATCACATAGGTTCTGGTATATTACATTTTCGTTATTTTCTTTATGATTTATTCTTTGACTGGTTGCTTATTCAGGAGTGTGTCCCTGTGTATTTGAAAATTATATACATTTTAGGTTTCCCCAAATTTCCATCTCTTGTGATTCCATTGTGACTGGAGAAGTTTGTTTGATTTCAATCCTTTAAAATTTATTGTCTCATTTTATAATCAAGTATATAGTTTATGCTGGTGAATGTTCCATATACAGGAAAGTTAATAAGAAGAATGTCTATCTGCTGTTGTTGGGCTTAGTGTTCTATGATGTCTGTTAGGTCTAGTTGGCTTATAGTGCTGATTAATTCTTCCATTTCTTTGTTGAACTTCTGCTTGTTCTATCCATTAATGAAAGTGGGGTATGTAACTCTCCAACTATTATTGATTTCTTCCTTCAATTCTGCTAGTATTTCATGTATTAATTTGGGGCTCAGTTGTTCGATGCATATGCTTATAATAGTTATGTCTTCTTGGTAGAGTGACCTTTTTATCATTATAAAAATGTCCTTTTTTTGTTTCCAGTAATACTTTTTGTTTTAAAATCTATTTTGTGTGGTATTTGTATAGCCACTTCATCTCTCTTTTGTTTACTGTATTTTCTTATCTTTTTATTTTTAACCTATTTGAGTCTTTGACTCTAAAGTGTATCATCATACAGTTGGACTGTGGTTTATTTTTAACCATTTTAAAAATCTCTGCCTTTTGATTGGAACATTTAATCCACTTACATTTAGGGTAATTATCAATAAGGTAGGATATATGCCTGATTTTGCTATTTAATTTCAGTATGTCTTTTGTTTCTCTTGTTTTTGTTGGCTGTTCCTCTATTTTTTTGTTATTGCCTTTTATATTAGATGGTTTTCTAGAATAAAGTTTTAATTTTTTTTGTTTTTGGTTTTTTGCGGTACTGGGGATTGAATTCAGGGGCATTCTACCTCTGAGCTATACCCCCAGCCCTAGTTTTTATTCTTTATTTTGAAACAGTGTCTCACTAAGTTTCGGAGTGCCTTACTAGGTAGCTGAGGCTGGCCGCGAACCCGGATCCTCTGGTCTCAGCCTCTCGAAAGCTGGGATTACAAGCGTGCGCCACCATGCCCGGCTTAAGTTTTAATTTTTTTAACTACATATTTTTGAGTCATTTTCTTAGTGGTTGCCCTGAGGAGTGATATTAACATTTTAACTTGAAAAATATTTAGTTTATAGTGATACTACCTTAATTTGGGCATTCTAACCTCTCCAAGGCTTACTTTCCTCATTTCTAAAGTGAGCACAATAATATTGACTTTATAGGCTTATTGTGAGGATTAATGAGATGAAAGAAATTAATGAAGAATGTAGCACATCATTGAAACCTAAAATGTTAGTTTCATTTTACCACACTGGGGGAATCTTCTAGGGATACAAATACAGGGAAGTTAGTAAACTTTGATTGATTGAGTGATTGATTAATTAGTTTATTTTTGCAGTACTGAGTCTTGAACCCAGGGTACTCTATCACTGAACTATATATCCAGCCCTTTTTATTTTTTTAAATTTTGAGACAGGGTCTTACTAAGCTGTCCAGGCTGGCCCTAAACTTTCAATCTTCCTGCTTAAGCCTCCCAAGTAGCTTGGATTATAGGCATACACCATTATACCTGGCTTAATATTCTGTTCTTTTTCTTTTTCCTTCCTTCCTTCCTTTCTTCCTTCCTTCCTTCCTTTCTTCGTTCTTTCCTTTTTTGTTTTTATTGAGAATTGAACTCAGCGGCATTCTACCTTCAAGCTACATCCCCAGCCTTTTTTAATTTTGAAACAGGGTCTCACTAAGTTGCTGAGATCCTCCTGTCTCAGTCTCCCATGTACAGGGATTACAGGCATGTGCCACTGTGCCCAGCTTACTGTTTTTTTTTTTTTTTTTCAAAATCAACAGTTAACATAAACCAGGCATAGTGGCATATGGCTATAAATCCAGTTCTTAGGAGACTGAGACAGGAGGATAAAAGTTTCAAGGATAGCCTCAGCAATATAGCAAGACTCTCAGCAACCTAATGAGACCTTGTTTCAAACAAACAAACAAACAATACATACATACATACATACATACATACATACATACATAGGACAAGGGGTATAGCTTGGTGGTAGAATGCCCCTGGATTCAATCTCTAGTACCAAAAACAAAACAAAAAACAAACAACAACAACAACAAAAAAAAAAAAACCCAGTAACATAAGTATCACCAGTTTCAACTTACATGGAAAAATGAATTGGTCTCATTGTCACCTGAAGTTGGAAACTTTACTCTAGCTCCAATTAAAGCAACCAAATACCGTAACTGACAATTTCAAGTGACAGAGACTCACTCCCTTTCTCTACCTTACATCAGAAGTAGAAAACTGACCAGAAAAACAAGATGTGCAGGAACCCTGTCTAGTTGTAAATGCTGAGCCCTCTGGACATCCAGCTGGGCAGGTCTGACTTCCCAGCACCATCTACAGACCCACAGGAAGCAGAGCTGGAGCCTTGTCCAAGTTCGCTAGGAATCATAGCCAAGGCAAGGCAGCTCTGGCCTTCAAGGGTCACAGAAGGAAGGCTGTGGTTATGTGATTATTACGGTAAAAAAAAAAAGATGCCAGGAACTCAGAGGGTGTGTCTTGAGTTCTGAAGCACTCATCCCTATTACATCATGCCTGGGCCACACGGGATTTTCTTTAGTCTCACAGGAACTGATTCAAGGAAGGCAACATGTTTCTATGTAAAGAGGATGAAATCTGGGCTTGACACATCTAAAAACAGCTGGGCAAGTGGGACTGGCTTGTGTAATGTACCACAGCCCTGGCCCTGCTGTGATGGGTGGAGGAACCAATGTGAGGAATCAACATGCTCTTTCTTCCGAGCCCAGTCAAATGAATTCTCCCCGTTCCCACAGCATTCTTACTATTTCCCTAAAGTCCTCCTCCAGTGAAGAGAAAGGCAAAGGACAAGAAGAAAACATCAGATGGGATTTCAGATGATTTGAAAGTCATAACAGAGAGATAGTGGAGTACCCTTCCCATCCTTTCCTTTGGAGCTCAAACCGAATCTAGTTTGAACTAGTCTTTGTATCAAGCTTGGTGAGATGCAAGGGAGCTAGGACTTTACACAATAACTCCAGTGTTGTCGGGGCATAACCAGGAACCTGTTGGCTTAGTCTTTTGTATTTTTAGTATTTTTAATGTGATTGTGTCCAAAGCTTACACTATATATAAACACTGACTTCACTTATAAAGTATTGTTCATAGACTGAAATAATTCAAGAAAGGGGAAGCTGTGTGAGAAGGACTTTAGAAAGTCTTTGGTTAGAAGAGCTTGATAGCAACCAGAGTGGATATGAAAGGAGTTTTAAAACTATCCTATCTCTTTGGGAACCCACAAGATTTGGGGGTCTGCTCAAATGCTGCAATTCTTGGCAAGCTTTGGATAATAATAGTAATAAGAGCCAAAGTGTATTAATTAAACTCATTCTGTGTGCAGGGCACTATTCTAAGGCATATAATCCTCATATCAATCTTATGAGATAAAGTCTTATCCCCATTTACCAACAAGGAAACTGGCATGGGTCAAATAAATCTCCTGGTCTATAGAGGGGAAGGAATGGCTGTCCATGCCTAGATCTTTTGTTTCTTGAAGGCTGAGAACCAATGGGCTCACCAGACATCCGCTTATGAGATCTGACAAGGGATATCAGAGGTCCTTAGTCAACATTGCCCCATATTCCCGCTGACTCATCAGGGTCTAAAACTTTCACTGGAATCATACGTTTGGACTAAATCTGTCTTCAGGCAGGTTGCCTGGTTAACACACACATGTACCTCCTGGCAGAGCACATTCTTTAGAATTAGTCAGTAGGGTATCCTGGAACGCAGGGCCTTGGAGCTAAGAATTCAGATGAATATCAACCAGCAAAGGAGTCATAAGTGGACAAAACTAAGTTTTCCCTGGGCTGGGAAGTATAGTTAGTGTTCTTTGTGGGACCCAGCACAGCCTGGCACTGAACCCCAAAGGAAGGGTGTGAGGTGTTAAAGTCATCCTGTTTTGTCATCATGCTAGGAACAGCCCTGCTCAGAGTTCCTGGGGGCCTTTTACAGTATCATAATCCCTGTAGTGTGACTACACTACAGGGCTATGTGACAGTCTCACTAACCAATGTTATACTATGAATATGGTTTTATGTTTTTCTGCTTATATAAATTACACTATAAACAAATCAAGCGATATAGAGAGTTATGAGGAATAAAGTAAACCAGCCCCTTCTCAGTGATTCTGAGTGAGGGAAACTTTTAATTAATTAATTAATTTTTTGGTACCAGGGACTGAACCCAGGGGCTTTCTACCTCTGAGCTACACCCCTAGAGTTTAAAAGTTTTATTTTGGAACTAATTCTTGCTAAGTTGTTGAGGCTGGCCTTGAACCTGTAATCCTCCTGTCTCAGCCTCCCAAGTACCAGGATTATAGGTGTGTGCCACCGCACCCAGCAAGGGAAACTCTATTTCGGGAATTGTAGGACACAGTATAGGCACGAGGCATTGGCTCACCACTCTACCCTGTCCTTTAGAGATGCGACAGGAGGCAAGTCCAGATCTGGTCTTAACTTTTTCAGGGTCTTTTCTATGTCACTCCAGTTGGTCTCCCCTCTCTGCTCCTATCCACCTCCTAGGCAGACAACTGCATTTTTAATTGGGCTTGGCCTAATTAGGAGGCAGGATAATGTGAGAAGCCTCTTCTTTGTTCCCCCCAGGCATCTATCTTAAATAGCAACTCTGTTTTTCTCCTCCTTCCCAAGAAAACTAGAAGTAAACTAGAACTCTGCCCTGTGACTATGGGACAAAAGCTTCTATCTCCAAGACAAGACCACATGAGTTTTCTCAATGCTCAGGCAAAATTCTTCTAATGGCAAGGAAGCAGGCAGATTCGTTGCCAGGAGAGCCAGTCAGTACTCTAGGAGGAACAATATACCAGTGAGGAGAAAAGAGTGGAAATAAAAACTAAAACCCAAACCAGGTTTAGTAATAGGGGTCTGGAACTCTCAGAGTCTCCACTGGATTCAGGGGTCACATCCTGAGGGAGTCTGAGCTTGGAGACAGTTGGGGGGTGGGCTTTATGGCATTTCATTGTTTTGTGCTTGGATTTATTTGGTGAGCTGGAGCAGTTTTCTGAGCCATCTCCAAGTATTTTTTTGTGGTGCTGGCAATTTAACGCAGGGCCTTGTGCACTCTAGCTGAGCACTCTACCACTAAGCTACATCCCCAGCCTCGACTCTCCTTTTAAAATCTGATCATAAGAAGAGAGGCCTAGTTAAGGTGGGCTCTACTAAAATGTATTTAAACTGGGTACAGCGGCACATGCCTATAAGCCCAGCAACTCAGGAAGCTGAGGCAGGAGGATCACAAGTTCAAGGCCAGCCTGGGCAACTGAGTGAGACCTGTCACAAAATTAAAAAAAAAATTTAAAAAGTGAAAAGGGTGGGGCTGTAGCTTAGTGGTAGAGACCATTGAGTCTAATTCCCAGTTCTATAAACACACGTACATACACACACACACACACACACACACACACGCCATTTAAAAACAACTATATTTAAGATCCAGTCAGTTCAGACCATATAGCACACCTTTCATGGAGTCTTTGTAAAAGGTGTACTATGTTCTCTGGGGTCCGAAGGTGGATGGGGTAGGCAAGTTAATGATGCCTAAAATAGTAAAGTATGCCTATAATATTCATGAGCTAAGTTAGCTATTTCTTCAGTGAAGTTATATTGCTACTTACTCAGATCAAAATTTTGTTGGTGGTGTTTTTTAATCATTAAAATAAAATATTTCAAGTTTTCCTGATAGGAGTGTAAAAAACACAAAACTATGTTATCATCCTCTTGACTACATTTCTATACTTCCATACCATGGGATACTATGCTGCTATGAAAAAAGATTAGTAAATATATATATGGAGAGATTATCTGCAATGTGTAGGTAATTTTAAAAACAGGATACATGATATTATATGTGGTGAGCACATACACATTTTCATAAATGCAGAGAAAAAAATCTAGAAGATTATGTACCTCTGGAGGGTATTTCCTCCTACTCTGCATTATTCTATATTGCTTGAACCCCCACTCCAACAAACGTGCATTACTTTTTGCTTTCCATTTCAGAATAAATGAAACTCTCTCCCTTATACAGGTGGGGAAAGTCAAATTCAAGAGAGAGTGAATGCTCTGCCATATTTGGTCACAGTCAAGCCAGGATATACAATTTCTTCTTGCCAGAGACTTCCTGTGGAGCAGGCACAGCCTCTAGCTGAGTGCCACTGAAAGCCCACATGCCAGAACGAAAATACAAGACCTAAAAAGGGCAGACACACTTTGCAATGATATAAAACTGTATTTACAATACGTATAAGCAATGATTACTTAGAACTACATGACTTACTTAATGTTATATTCATTCAACAAATATTTACGGAGCACCTCCTCTGTCCCAGGTACTGAGCTAGACATCAGGGAAAACAAAGATGAATACCATGAGGTCCCTGCCCAGAAGAAGCTAGAATACCCGGTCAGAAGACCTTGGGAATCCAGAAGCTGATGCATGCTTTAAAAACCACTTGTAGCAAACAAGGGCTTCAGTGGCTTAAATGCCAGTATTTCTAGCATTCATAGATTAATCTGATCAATATATAAAAGAGATGCCCTGGTAGAATATATGGGTCTTATTCTAAATAATCTTAAAGTTTTCTATCTTTGTCAGACGAGCAAGACCCCTTTGTATAAACCAAAAGTTCCTGCCAGCCAGGCGTGGTGGCGCACGCTTGTAATCCCAACATTTGGGAGGTTGAGACCAGAGGATCCGGGTTCGCGGCCAGCCTCAGCTACCTAGTGAGGCCCTCCGCAACTTAGTGAGACCCTGTTTCAAAATAAAGAATAAAAAAAATAGGGTTGGGGCTGTAGCTTGGAAGTAGAATGCCCCAGGTTCCATCCCCAGTACTGCAAAAAAAAAAAAAAAAAAAAAAAAAATAGGGCTGGGGGTATAGCTTGGAGGTAGGCCCCTGAGTTCAATCCCCAGTACCACACACACACACACACACACACACACACACACAAAGTTCCTGCCAGTGGATTTCCACATTTTTTACTTCTTGAAAACCATCACTGACTCCCCTGTATCTACTTTGCACACCTTTAGCAGGTCTTCTCCATGTGGGCCAACTTGCTGTTCCAGTCTCACCCCTCCTCTTCCAGATCACTCCCAAATCTGACCCTGTTGCGAAGGAGTCAGGGTACCTGTGCTTGAACTGTTCTCTATCCTGAATGAATTCTGTTACAACCCAGCTCAAAAGTCTCCCCCCTCCCCCTCACCAGCCTGAAGCTACACTTCACCCTCTCTCAGCCTCGGGGAGGACCAGCTGTTCACTTTGAGGAGATTTCAATTACAGAGCCATTTCCAGGCTCTTATTCAGCCTGACTGCATTGGTCAGCCATTGCAGTTGTTCACACACTGAAATATTGCCGTGCCATTTGGCAAATAGTTGGTGCCCCAAAGCCCTCCAAATGCCCATGGCTGCGTCAGTCCCAGGACTGTCCTACATAACCCAGCAACCAAGGGGTTACTGCCTGCCACAGTATACATGGGGTGGTACCAGAAACGATGCCCCTTTGACCAAGGTTTGGCATTTGTTCTGCCTGGTTCCTTCCTATGTGGTCATTAAATGGTTTTATTGCCAGGTGTGGTGGCGCACACTTGTAATCCCAGCATTCGGGAGGCTGAGACCAGAGGATCCGGGTTCACGGTCAGCCTCAGCTACCTAGTGAGGCACTCTGAAACTTAGTGAGACTTGGTTTCAAAATCAAGAATAAAAAATAGGGCTGGGGGTATAGCTTGGAGGTAGAATGCCCCTGAGTTCAATCCCCAGTACTGCAAAAAAAAAAAAAAAAAAGGTTTTATTGTCCTCCTGACCATCACACTATATTATGGTCAGAGGTCCTGACACCTACTGATCTGGGTAGATTTTGGAAGTTATATTTCGCTCATCTTTGCTTTTCCTAGAATCTAGTCCAGAATACAGTAGATATTTAGTAAACATCAGCTTGCTGTATGACCACATTTCCAAAATGATTACTAATTTCATCTTGGTACTTACTTGATGCTACTTTTAAACTGGAAAGATTATTTAATAGCCCATCATTAATGACTGAGACTAACTCAGAAAAGGTTGTATTTTGGTAGTGGAAGCAATGACATCAAGGACTTGCATCAAATTTAATATGTGGCAAAGAAGCCCTGGATAGAATGGTTAACTAAAACCTCAAATGATTTTTAAACTGATTTTAAGTCAATATTTTTAACTTTTATTCTGAACTTTTTAAAAAAAGAGTCTTATAAGGTAGCAAAGTATTTTAATGCAGATTTCCTGCTTTTTTTTTTTCTCTACTGTGATTGAAGTGAATAATGAAAAAGACTGAGAGGAAATCAAGAAGAGCAAGTGTGTAAGGAAGAAGAAGAAAAGCAAAGGAATGGAATAATCTAGAAAAAGGTAGATGTGAATAATGAGAACATGTCTCTGTCTAATAGGAGGATATGATCATTAGTGTAATGATAAAGTTTCTTATTATTAGAATTTCCTGGCTTCATATTCATATGCAGCTATGAGTATCTAATGTATGTATTATTTAGTATTTTTTTCTGTCTCAAGTAACAGAGATGCAATTGAGACTAAACAAAAAAGGGAACTTATTGGTGCACATAACTGGAATGTTTATGGGTGACTGATCTCAGGCATAGCTGGATCCAGGGCCTTGTATGATGACCTCAGAACCTCTCTTTCTACCATTTGGAACATTCTCTCTCTATCTCTTGGTTTTGTTTGATTCTGGGTTGACTGCACTGTCATTCTCAAGTGGGTTCCCTCTGTATAGTGGCCAGCATGGCCACCAGGGACTCCATGCTTACATTCTGTCAACTTAGCAATCCTGATTGCTCAGCTAAGTCTTGGGTTACTTTAATCGGCTTAGCTTGGGTTAACCAATGACTGCAAACCAATATCTGTAGAAAGGGAATGTGATCCTTCCCTGGGTCAGACATGGAGCCAGTAGGTACAACCAGCCCTATTTAGACAACACAGGCCGAAAAATGAATAAGGGGTTTTGTTACAGGGAAATCAGGGGAAAGCTATTAAAAGAAGGGGTAAGAGGTGAAGGGTGAGCAAACTGCCAGATATCACTGCACTGCTTATGAAGCAAGACAACCGAAAAGAGCTAGACGTCTCTCTAGAGTTGGGAGTCTGACTCCCTTTCCTACCATTTACTAGTTGTTTTTTCTTTGGGACACTTCTTAATCTCTCTGAGCCCATTTTCTCATCGGTGAATTCAGGGTAGTCCTGGTCCCTTCACTTCACAGTTATTATAAAAACCCACCTCACAGTACACTATAAAGATGGTGCTCAGGGCTGGGGATGTAGCTCTGTGGTAGAACACTTGCCTAACGTGAAAGGTCCTGGGTTTTATCTCTAGCACTGAAAATTAGGAAGTGAATAAGCAAATAAATAAAGTTGATGCTCATATAGTTCTTTATCATCTGTCTGTAGCTATTAATATTATTATCAGCATTTCTCAGGGACAGATAGAGAAAGCACAAAGGCTACAGTGAAAAAGAATAGGGAAGAAGTCACATAGCTGAAACTTAGATGCCAAACCCTGGCATGCAGCCTCACCGCTAGGCCCCTCTCCCCTTTACTGACTAGGTTTGGGCAGTTGAGCAGAATCCTTTCTCCAGTTCTACAACTCCTTCAGCCCAATGTCACATTTTTTTCCACTCTGCTGTGTAAGTTTGGTAGGATAGATAATCTCACCTGTTCATCAGCTCAATCACTTTCCGTACACCTTTGGAAAAGTTTCAGGTTCCCCAATATAAGAGTGACAATACTTGAAAATGGACAAGGACCAGTTATAACTTAGGGTGGGTCAGCAAGTAAGCATTCTAACTTCAATTCTTTTCTCATCTGTGAGCCAATGTCAAAGACTGAAAGAGGTAGGGATTCAGGAAAGTCAATCAATTTTAAGATATATTTGGGGAATAATGAGAACAATAGCAACTAATAATTCTTTGTGACTGAGTTCCTTCATGTATAAAATGGGGGTGGCAGTACTTATCTCACAAGGATATGATGGTTAAATGGGTTACTAAATGCATAACATTTTAGTACTTTGCAATTGGCTAAGTACTTGATAAATGTTAGTTGTTGTTGTTAAAAATTACTACATTGGAAAACAATAATTTAGTAATCTTATCAATCCTTCCTAAGTAAGAGATCTTTCCTTCTGAAGGAAGGGAAGTTTAAAGGATTGGACTTGTCCCTTTGTCGTGAGCCTGTGAGCCAGCTCTTCAGGCTGTAAACAGGGTTTGAATGTGGGAAGACATCCTGTCGTTCTAGTTTGCTATTGGCTTTGGGCTCCATAATGAGGGTCTCTGCCTTCCTCTGGATTTCATAAACAGAGCCAAAGAGGAAACATTAGCTGAAGATCAACTGTGTATCAAAGAAAGCCACAGAGCCAGAGAGCTAGCTCCCTGAGGACCCACACAGCTACTCTGCCTACTGCCAAGCCATGGCCCTAACACATGGAAATGTCTGTCACCCAGGAGCCAAAGCCACAAAGTCCTACCAGTTCATTTAGCCTTGGCATTCTGATGTGCCTAGGGACCTGTTATTTAGGTTGTTGTCTCATTGTTAAGAGTAGAAACAAAAATACCTCCCACCCTGGTCATCAGAAAACTGGTTTACTAAAATCACCACCTCTCCTTAAACCCCAACCCAGCCCCAACTGTGAGAACAGCCCTAGTGCCTTGTGTGACAAAATGGACAAATGCCAGTGTTCCCCACTGGTGATTCCTGATCTCTTTGTGGTCATTCTTTCCCACGAGGCAGACTTGGATGGGCCAGTTTCTAAGCCCAGGGTAAGAGTAGCCCTGTGGCTAATGCCACCAATCGGACTATATCTCAATCCTTCTCTCTAGAATGAAACACTCTTCATGGATCAAGTTCTAGTCCAGTAGATTTCCAAACCCATCCTAACATCTTTTACCTCAAAACACAGAAACAAAAGGGTTCCCAATTCTTTCTACCTGTGAGATTTGCTTGTTTCTTCCAGTGGTGCCCCTAAGTCCAGTGACTACAACTTTCCTCCCTGGAAGTCATGATGCTTTGAGTTCTAAAAAAGTCTCCAATTGGAACACTAGGTACAGAACTTTCCACAAGAGAATCTTGAAGTTACAAATAGTAGCTTGTCATTTTTGAAGAAGTTTATTTCACTGAAGTCAACAAATGCATGTTGGGCATCTACTCTATGCCAGCATTGGTGCTGGGACCTTCATCTAAGCAGCTAGAATGAACAGGAATCAGGCAGCAGGTAACCGAGCTTCAGACCAGGTGCAGTGGGAGCCAGAGAGAGCCACGTTTTCATGGTGGTTGACAGGGATGGATGGGGAAGAGAAGCATTGGAAAGCTCTAGGCACTGCCTCACACTGAAAAGTCTTACTGGGAACATAGATTATTAATAAAATCCAAGTTTTGAGCAAATAAATGGTATCTAGCACTAGTAATATTTCTTATCTTTGAATGCTGTTTGAAAATTCAAAATTCATCTTCCAGTAAATGAACTTTTCTTCTTAAAAGAACAAAGCTTTTCTTTTCTTCTCTTTCTCTCTCTCTCTTTTTTTTTTTTTTTGTTGTTGTGTATATGGGGTGGGGGAGTACCAGTAATTGAACCCAGAGACATTCTACCTCTGAGGTTCACTCCCAATCCTCCTTTTTTATTTTGAAACTGAGTCTTGCTAAGTTGCTGAGGGTCTAAGTTACTGAGGCTGGCCTTGAACCCAAGATCCTCTTGTCTCAGCCTCCAGAGTACTGGGATTATAGGTATGCTACTATGCCAGTTGAAAGCACAAAGCTTTTTAAAATTTTAAACAAATTTATGCATTTTTCTTTGACAGAAATGTAGTCCTTAAGAAGAAGTGACTTATCCAAGGCTGGGAAAAAGTCAGTGTACTGAATGCTAAGCTGGAGGCAAACCCCAGAGTTCCCATCTTTTGAATGACCACCAGACCACCCTGCCATCTAATAAAACCAAGGTCATGTCTTGGTTTTGAGCATTTGAAAACAAAATGTGACAGGTCAAATTCTCAGATTCCCTGGCTTTCTGATTACTTGCAACTCCACATACGGCTCACATATCGCTCTCCTCTCGTTTTGTCCACATCTGAATTTGTTTGGTTGTCCCATGAGTGATGAAAACTTAAAAAGCTATGCTGATGTGTCCAGCATGTGGAAAACTGCTCCCAGGTTCGCTTTGTCCGGAACGGCCAGAGGTTCATGTACACATTCCCATACACCCAAACAGACCTGTCTGTCCACTCCGCACACATTCAACACCATTAGACACTCGTTTAAAAAACAGCGTGTTGTGTGCTGACTTGATGGGAAGCCACAGGCTAAGTTCTCAGACACTGGCCAAGAAGACGTGGGATCCAACCCATCCCTAGACCACAGGAAAAATACTTCCAACCACAGAGCTGGCTGCAAAATATTCTTTTTGTAGGAAACAAAATGTTTCCAGCCCTGGGATTTTTTCTTTATTTCTTTTTCTTTCTTTTTTTTTTTTTTTTTCTTTTTGGTCTTTTCACTGTTATTGAGTAGGAAAGGCAAATGCTTAAGCAAGAGGCCAAGTAAACATCTAAGGAAACCCAAACCAGTTTCCTTTGCTGGAGAGTGGAATCCAGGGTGAACCAGCAGCACTGGAGAAGCCCCAGGCCTTTGGAGGCCTTGCAGGGGCAGTGGCCCAGGCAGCTCTTTATGTGTTTATGGCTGTAGTTTAATACTGTTTCACTGTAGCTCCACTTATTGAAAGTAGACTTGGACAAGTCACTTTACTTCTCAGAGCCTAAGTTCAGTGTCAAATATGAATAATAACAGCAATATCATAGGTTACTATAAAGAATAGATGAGACATATATAAAAGTCCAGCACACAGTAGGCACTCAAAAAATAAGGATTTGTTAAGGCAGTTTCAGTAACTCTTACAGGTCACTAGAGAACTATTTTCATGGATTGCTAGAATTCAAAGATTTTTTAGAGATTAAAAATGCAGCCCCTGTATTTTATAAATGAGGAAACAGCCTTGGAAAGATGAAAGCATCTGACCAAATCATACAGGCAGCAGTAGGCCTGGTGCTGGAGCTGAGCAGACAGGATGGACACAAAGAATAAAGAGTTAAAAATCATCCCTGCCACAGAAGACACATGTGCGGGTGCAAAGTGCAAAGAGTTAAAGTCATCCTTGCCATAGAATATACATGTGCAGTCAGTTGGCAGTGGATCTGGGACTTTGTGTCCCTAAGAATAGACTAGAAATGTAGAAATGCAGATTTTTTGACCCACACCCAGAGCTGCGGATTCAATTTTGTTAGGCTCAGGAATCTGAATTTTTTTTTTTTTTTTTTGCGGTACTGGGGATTGAACTCAGGGGCATTCTACCTCTGAGCTACTATTTTTTTATTCTTTATTTTGAAACCGAGTCTCACTAAGTTGCGGAGTGCCTCACTAGGTAGCTGAGGCTGGCTGCGAACCCGGATCCTCTGGTCTCAGCCTCCTGAATGCTGGGATTACAAGCATGCGCCACCACGCCCGGCTCAGGAATCTGAATTTTTAACAGACTGCAGGTGAATTCCAAGAAATATTACTCTGACCACTTGTCCAGAAACATTACAAGAGGAAGTTATCAGCCAAATAACTGAGTATAGTGCTAAGATGTGTCCTATGGTTTAGAACAAATGAAAGCTATGTCAGGCTCCCATAAATAATGGAGAATATTCCCATCATAGAAAATAGTAAAGGGGGTAGAGCATGATGACATTGTTTCTTCTTCATAAAACCAGAAAATGCAATCATCTTCTAGATAATTTATCTCCCCTATAGAAGAGGAACCTATGAGTCAGGGTCATTTGCCCAAGAACACATATCTGGTTAGAACTTGATTTTAAAATATCATTATGTTTTTGGCAATGGAAAATCTTTTATTCTTGGTACCTAGAGATGAAGGCAGTGGCTTATGCATGCATACTATATTTTAGAATTCATGAATTAATCTTAATCTCTGAAAGAATTTTTAAAAATCCTGGCTTTTTGCTACATTTCAATGCAAAAGTTCTCCCATGGCATTTCTGGGGCTATGATTCATTTCATAGGCAGGCTCCCTTGCAGGCTAATGAAGGAAACTTGGTCAGAACAAAATAACTAATAATGTCACAATGCTGGACATTTCAGAGACACCAGGACTATAGATTTATTTGTATATACCACCTGCTTCCTTTTCATTAAAATCTTCTTTTAATATAAAACATACACCTGACCTTAAGGTCTATAAAGTTCCGTGCGTCATCAAATAACCACATAAGTATCCTGGTTAGTGATTTCTGTGTTAAAAAATTTGGGAACTTCCTAGACACAACCCAAATAAATCAATATGGCATGGGATTCTAGTCATTTTCAAAAGAATGGAGCTTCAGCTATTCCCTGCAGTGACAAGAGCATGATGTAAAAGTCTCTTAGCAATTTCTAGACTAGAAATCATCATAACTTTCTTCCTCTTGGTCCAACACTGAAGGATCTGAGCAGGTACATGAGTATAATTCTTCCACTTCCACTTTCTTTGATGAATGCCTTAAGATAGCAATAATCTTCATCCCCCAACAGAGTCCCTTCTGAATGTTGCTTTGAAATGTGGGCAACAGAGCAACTGTGAGCCATAGCCTGCTTGAAGAAATTCAGTAATGTCTTCACGACAATCTTAGAAAGCACCCATTCATTAAGTCAGCAACAGTGCTCTTACAGAAGATTTATTATGATTTGGGTCAGTCTTGCAACCATTATTACTAGCCAAATAAAGCTCAAAGAAGAAGGTTACAGAAGTCTCCTTATAGAATCTGAGATGGCATCTGAATTAGAATCCAAATGCATAGCTAATTACTTAACAATTCTTTTCCTTCCGGGAGAGAATTCTGGCCTTTTGAGCTATTCTTCTGCTATGTGTCATCATGCCTCCTCTATGACATGAACCCATTAAAGGATGGGAGTCTGCCATGCTTTCCACAAGGGGGAGCAGAGTTTGGGTGTGTACATACACATCCTGGAACATTTCAATGCATTTCTTTTAGAGGAGGTTCTGTTGGTTTCAAACCCTCATCCCCCACGAGACAATATTTCCAGACATTAAATGTTTCCTGAATTTAGATACATCTGGAAAGTTTTGGAAAATCCTACAGGAAGGAGACTGGGTCAAAAGAGCTCCCTTTCTCATGCCATTCGGGAAGCACTATGAGAAATGTTTGCCCTCCAAGACAGTCCAGCCCAGCCCAGAGCTCAGCTCTCATGACTGGAGAACCATGATAGATAGAAGATTCCTTTGGAGAATAGAGCCAGGAAGAAAAGATTTAGGGTCTTATATTAACCATGTGCCAACTAGAGAACTTATGTAGATTCATATTAGTCAAGATCCAATAGAAAAACAGGACTTATCCTAGGCAGGTCAAGAGAAAGAATTTATGTTGGAAGAGCGGAAAGGAAAAGAGAGAACCCAGAGATTAACAACAGCAAGACACTACCACCATCCCCACAGTAATCAAGAAAGAGGTGCTGTTGCTGGATTCTAGAAGCCAAAGCTGTTCAACTGGACCTAAGACAACAAAGCAATCATAGAGGACCACTGACCAAGACACCACTGGAAGGGCAGGGAACAGAACTAACAAAAATAGCTGCCCTAAGAGTGTTTACATTCTATAGTTTGCAAAAGATAATAAACAAAATATGTAAATGTGGCATGTTAGATGATTATGTGTGCCATGGAGGATGAAAGCAGAGAAAGAGTATAGGGAGAGTACTGGATAGGGGGGTCAGGTTTAAATAGAGCAGTACAGAGCTGTGCGTGGTGGCACATGCCTATAATCTTAGTACTTAACCTAAGTACTAAGATAATCTGCTAGGGAAAGGGGAGGGTACAAACTTCTGATAGTAAACCCCAGGAACTGAGGGAGGAGAGAGAATATGGACAGCTACACCTCCTTCTCCAGCGAATTCTGGCAAACTTAAGGTCCAGGGGAGTGGCATCAGTAGCTAATCTGGAGAGCCAGCAGTTTAGACTTTAAGGTTTTCGAAAAGATTCCCTTCTATGAATTGGGAATTATCTGACATAATCTTAGTACTGAGGGGGGGCAGAAATTCATAGCATCTTTCATATTTCTGCCCTTCATCCTCCTCCCAGGGTCCAAAATGAACCAGAATCAATAGAAAGGAAGCCTGGGGAATGTAAATCGCAGAGGTCAGCTCCCTGTGGTACACAGCAGAGCAGGAAGGACAGGAAGTGGATTGGAGAGCAAATAAGCTCTTGACTGGCACAACCCAATTCGTAGAAGGGAATCTTTTCGAAAACCTTGAAGTCTAAACTGCTGGCTCTCTAAATTAGCTACTGATGCCACTCCCCTGGATTTTAAGTTTACCAGAATTCACTGGAGAAGGAGGTGTAGCTCTCCATAAGCTTTCTCCTCCCTCAGTTCCCAGGGTTCACTACCAGAAGTTTATACCCTCCCCTTTCCCTAGCAGGGATATCTATACTTTTCATTTTTCACACATTCTGATGGCCATTGCCTCTGTACAGAAGCTAGGATTCTAAAAGAAGGAAACAGCATATGTGTTCCTTGCTGAGAGTTTAACCAGCCTAATTTTGATACCCACGCTGACTCTCTACAGTTCCTTTAATACCTTCTTATATTTATTTACATGCTTTTTTTTTCTTAGGGTTCCTCCTTTGATAGTATGGTTCTTCAGAATAGGAAACTGGACTTTATTTGACTTCATATTCCCAGTGTTTGGCACATATATCTACCTTGAAAAGATCTGAAGGAAAAAAAAAAAGGGGGAAGGAGGGAAGGAGTGATGGAAGGGAAGGGTGGTGTTCAACACTAAGAACACTTCAGTGATCTGGTTTAAATAAAGATAGAAGAGTTAGAAGATGACTCATGTCTATGGTTAGATAGAGCACAGACAAAGCACTGTTACTACAATTGCAATCTGTAAAAGACTTGTTGGTAAAGATTTTAAGCTGTAATGTACACTGCCTTAGTCTATTTTGGTGCTATTATAAAATACCACAGCCTGGGTAATTAATATACAAGGAACAGAAATGTATTTCTCATAGTTCCAGAGGCCAAGAAGTCCACAGTTGAGGGGCTGCATCCTGGCACTGTCATGTAGTGGAAGAAGAAAGAGAGGATGGGAGAGAAACAAGGTGGGGTGAATGCATCCTTTCATAAGGAGCCCCCTCCCACCACAATGACACTAATCCATTCAGGAGCTCTTTGAGGCCTAATCACCTCTTAAAAATCCCACCTCCTCTTCATACTATTACCATTAAGTTCCCAACGCATGCTTTTTTGGGGAAACATGCACTCTAGTATAAATCTTTTCTTTCTTTCCTTTTTTTTTTTTTTTTTTTGCGGTACTGGGGATTGAATTCAGGGGCATTCTACCTCTGAGCTACATCCCCAGCCCTATTTTTTATTATTTATTTTGAAACTGAGCCTCACTAAGTTGTGGAATGCCTCACTAGGTAGCTGAGGCTGACCGCGAACCTGGATCCTCCGGTTTCAGCCTCCGGGATTACAAGCGTGAGCCACCACGCCCGGCTTAAATCTTTTCTTAATTGAAGAAAAATACTAGATTTTTAGGAGATGACACAAAGTGACCAAGGCATCATAGATTTGGTAGCACTCATTCGTCTACAGATCTCTTTGAGTTTTCTTGGAAAATATGTGGCCTTTGGACAACCACAATATGTAGCAATATCCCCTAGGTAGAGGGGTCCTAGAGACCACATTTAATTCAAGCTAAGCTTGTAGGCAGTTCCTGAGAAAGACCGGCCCTCTCAAATCAATGAGATCAAACACTGAGAGACTCCTAGCAGAGCCAGTCACAGGGGGCGAGATGGTATAAAAAGGCAAGGTCAGTGCCAAGATGAAGCCACAAGTAAGAAACAAAGGTCAAAAAAAGAACTCATCATTCCAACGCAGTATGTCTGGTGAGAACACTGTATAAATAGCTACAAATAAGAGAGAACAGCTGGGCATAAGCACAGCTGTAGAAGGGTTAGAGGCCATGTTGGATCCACTAAACCTTTCTGTTTCTGGAAGCACCAGTAAAAGGACATAGAATGCCAGAGAGTTCCCATTTCACCAAACATTGATTGAGTCTTCATTAGGGTGCTGGGATAATTCTTTCAAAGAACAGACAACACAGAAAGGACATAAAGGAAAACCATGAAATTCATTACTATGTGGGAAAATGAATTTGCAAGGAAAAAGTCAAGGGTTAAATATCATTAATATGTCATTCTCTATCATTCATGAAGGAGGGGGTGTATTGACGGTATACCAGGACACTTCTTGGGCTCTGCTGATTCTTGCTGCAGAAGAGCTTGGACACAGAAGTCTGTCCTCACTGTAGACAAGACTCCACAGAGACTCTCTGTTCTTTGACAAGATGGAATGGAAAAGATGTTGACTGGAAAGGTCAGAACCTGGAAGCTGAGAGAGGAAGAGCCAGGACCTCCCCTAACTGAATGGTAAGATTCAGGGAACCATGTCCCATGGAGTCTATTCTTTCTCCAAAGTGTTCTGTTGCCAGACAAAGCCACACACTTATATGAAATAACTAATGATTACTTAACAGATGGAAACAGCTCTCGAGTCAAAGGATCATCCCAGTGTTTGAAGGAAGCATTCTACCTAAGCATAACTATTGAAGGTGGCTACCCCACAGAGGTTGGAAGAAGAAATTAATTCCAAGTAGTATGCATAAATAACCTTATATCAAGATGGGACTCAGTGTCAGATAAAGGTTAAGAACCCAGGGATGCAGAGTGGGGAGTGCACGTATGTGACTAGGGTCAGGGTGGGGAGGCAAAGGAGAAGGAAATTCTGGCTTTGTTCCCTTAGAAGCCATGTGATTTAGAGCAAAATTTTAAAGCTCCATAAACTTCAATGTACTCATCTATAAAGCATACCTAGTAATACCTACCTCATAGAATTGTTGTGAGGCTTGAACAAGAAAATGCCTATAAAAGTACTTAGCAAAGTAATTGGCACAAAAGAAACTCTCTGTAAATGTTTGGGTAGACAAAGCGAAGCAACCGGAAAACCAGGGCTGTGAGGAGTTTGGGTGGATTGCTCCCAGTCCCTCCCAGAGAGACCAGATGCCTCAGTTAGGTATCTAAGATTTGGAAA